>PVIU01009871.1:20272-73477 GCA_004026605.1 Ondatra zibethicus | reverse complement strand
TTGGCTGTAGAAATTCTCATCTGATAAAGAACCACAGGGTCTGAAAAACGCCGAGCTAGGCCCGCTGGGCCTCATACTGGATACCTGCGATCCCAGCATTCAAAGGTGATTGGAAGTATTACAATTTCTAGGTCAGCCTGAGTTATACAGCAAGTCTGTGGCTAAGCTGGGCTACAAAGTGTACTTTGTCTTAAAAGTAAGAGGAGAGAGAACAGCAAGCAAACAAACAAAAACACCAAACAACCAAACAACAAATACAAACCAAAGAACTTTAAAATTTCTCTTAATTATTACATTTTAAGAATTTCACACATTGATACACTATCCATACATGATTCCTACCCTTCCTTCTCTCCCTTCACCTAGCCCCATGTCCCTTCCTCCTTGCCCCCTCTCAAATTCACGATCTCTTCTACTGATTCAATGCATGTATTCTACTGATTCAAATCGGAATTAGTGTTTCTTTTCCCTCCTGTGTACATGGGTTTAGGGCTGCCCATTTAGGATGGGACAGTCTCTGAAGAAAGCTGTTTCTTGACTGACCGTAGCCCTTCACTAACGGGTGGGGCCTCGTAAGCCTTTCTCCCTTCTAGGTTGATATGTCAACTGGTGTCGTCTTGTTCAATGCCCCGGTCGTGTCTAGACAACACTATTCTACAGCAATACTTCTGGTCCCCCTGCATTCTTCTGTTCTTCTTATCCGCGAGCCTTAGCTGTAGGTGGGTTATAGGTGCCCATTTGGGGCTGAGCACTCCAAGGTCACTTATGCCCTGCTCTTTGACGGCTGTGGTTCCCCAAGATTTTCCGTGTGCAATGTATCCCACACCATCTCTGAAAGACAAAGCAGGGAAACACTGTGTGGGTTCTGGGCTCAGAAAGACTTGGGCCTAACTGTCTACTTTCATTGTCTGAGTGTGTCATCTTACGTTAGTACATTAACATCTGATTGTCGACTTTGGATTTTCTTTCCAAGTAAAACGGACATAAACGAACTGTCTGAGGAAGGGTTATGGTAGCAAATTAGACAATGAGCCCTAAACGTGACTCACCCAACCCTCTGCTTCGTGGTTAGGGATATAAGGCCCAACTTCCAGCCTGCTGGCAATATAGGGCATTGAGGAGTATGGCAGAACCATGAGCTCCGGGTCTTTTGAAAATTGCCAGAACATTTTCAGATTTATTTGGTGGGTATGATTCTTCCGAGAGCTTACCAAAATGCTGACAGTTAGTCATATGATTGTGTTTCCTTGTTTATTATTTTATTCTGATGATCAAGTGCTAAGATGGTTTATAGAGAACTAATTGTCTTAAGGGGCCAGGAAACTTGAGTGTTCGTAGACTGTAACTGATAGCTAATGTCTTCATGGATAACGGCTCTCTAGAATAGATGACTTAGAACCATCCGCAGGGCTCGGGCCAATAAGGTCTAGAAAATATAGTTGTGTTTAATATATTTGATTGCATCTTGTTTTATAGCCTGATGACAACTGTGGGTTCAAATTGGGGGCCAGCATTTTATCCCTGAGTAAATGCTTTCCTCTCTCTTCTTCTTTCTCCCCTTTCCTTTCCTTTTTTTCCTTTTTGGTCAGGATGTATGTAGCCCAGATTTTCCTGAGATTTTTCAATATGGGTCAGACTGGCCTTGAACTCGTGATTCTCCTGTCTCCCATCCTTACTCCTCTCCCCTTTAGTTCCTTTTCTACACCTCCTTGAAAAAAAAAATCACAAATAGTTATCACGTTTTCATGTCTTGGAAAAAAATCATAAACACCAAGTAACACGAAAAATGCCTTGTTAACTGTCAAGATCTCAAAAGTATGTGTTACTGAGCCAGAAACAAAATGGGCTTGACCTGAGTCTTGGCTAAGAATTGTTTGATTTATTAACCCGTGGATTGGGAGACTCAGATAATAAAATGCCAACTCATTTTTAAAAATGTGAACCTCCAATAGCATGTGCTTATTTGTCCTGATACCTAAGATAAATATGTTTTTGAAAAAAGATTAAAAATACAGGTGCATAAGGAAAATTCTGCAAGCTGTGGGATGTGGCAAATGGTTTTCTGGTGTGGACATTTTCCTTCTGGTGTGGATATTTGCCTTCTGGATGTTGAGTAAATATTTTTTAGTGTAGAGTTTTGGTTCTTTACTGGCAAAGTGCTTTATGATAAACTCAAGTATTTGTTGATAAATTTAAAATATACAGGTCTTGTAATAAGCAGTACATACTTACAGTGTCAGAAATTGAAAGGTTGAGGCAGGAGGATTATCACTTCTTGAGGATATCTTGGGCTACATAGCAAACACCAGGCCAACCTGGGCTATCTAGCAAAACCCTGTCTCAAACAAAACAATATAATATAAAACAAAACAGCACAAAACAGCAAGAATAAAGATCATGAGGTAGGAGAGGGCTCTCATGGAATCCACCCCAGCTCAATGTCTCTCTATTGGCAACTCTGACCTTTCTGTATTTGGATCCCTTAAAACCATTTGAGTCATAGCCAAGGGAGAGAAAAATCTATATTAAAAAAAAAATCGGTCCCAGAGAAGAAGCCGCCTCCTTGCTTCTCAATTTTAAAAGTACACGGATGATGTCTTTCTTGAGATGATGGAATGCCAGCGTCAACTTGACTTACTAAGGGCATGTTTTCTTTACCTTTTGAAGACAGAACTCTTTTGTTTTTGGCGGTGGAAAAATGAGTTGGGGCTGGGGCTGGGGCTTTTCATGATCAAGTTCAGTAACTTCAGAGCCTCAGAACAAACAATGAAAGTGAGATTCCCTTTCAGAGAAGGCTGGTCCACTGGTGCTTGGGAATTCCAGTCTAGCTGACCCAACAAGTTTTTATGTCTTTAAGCTTTGAGCACGGTGAGTCAGAGGGAGAGGAAGAGAGAGGGAGGACATGAGCTCACTGTAGAAGGCTGGCATTAAGGACGGCCAAGATTGTGTCTTGGACCCAAACCAGAAGCAAGGAGTGGCTGTTATTGCAGCAAGAAAATATGAGCGCTGCTGGGAGTGGTGGAGCAGTTTGTGGAGAAACCTCCAGGGCCTCCAGGCGGATCTTCCAGAGAAGTAACACATGGCTTAGTGCTTTATGCACTGAGCTGGCTTTGGAATCCCCCCCACCCCCCATACACACACAGCCTTTTCTCTGCCTGGAAACTTAACTTTAGAGGAAGACGTCTCGCCTCTGCTGTTGACTCTTTCATGCCATACTTTCTTTCATCGGAAATCCGTGAAGTCACCATGGTGACCTCATCCGGAGTCAAGAGCTGGAAAAGCAAAACGTGTTACCATATGGAGGTTGACCTGCAGGTCCCTAATGCTGGAGCCTGGGTAATGTGCTGACTTCTGGATGGGGGACCAGGGCTCAAGTCTCTGAAATTGTCGACGTGTATTCAGTTCAGTTTCAGATGGACGGCGGTTCAGAGTGTCTTCCAACTAAACTTTATTTATTATTTGTGTTGGTACAGAAAATAGATTCTTTTCTCGTATAATACATCCTGATTAGTTCCTCTCCTCCTACTCCTCCCAGTTCTTCCTCACCCCCCCCACCCCTCTGGATCCATAAGAGATAACAACTGAACATGACAAAATAAAACAAGATGAAGTAAAAACCTTCATATTGAAGTTGAACATGGCAATCCAGCAGGAGGAAAAAAGTCCCAAGAGCAGGCAAAAGAGTCAGAGACCCACTTATTCCCGTTGTAAGAAGTCCCTGAAAATACTAAGCTTATAGCTATGCTATATATGCAGAGGACCTGGTGCAGACCCATGCAGGCCCTGTGCTGGCTGCTTCAGTCTCTGTGAGATCATATGCACCTTGCTTAGTTGACTCAGAGAGCCTTATTTTCCTGGTGTCCTCCATCCTCTCTCATTCTTACTATCTCCCCTCTTCTGTGGGGTTCCGTGAGCTCTAAGTTGGGGCGGGATTTGATGGAGATTCTCTAATTTAGACTCTTTCATATTAATGTCTGGCTGTGGGTCTCTGCAGCTGTTCCCATATGCTGCAGGAGGAAGCTTCTCTGATGGTGACTGGATAAGGCACCAATATAGGAATGTCGCAGGATATCATTAGGAATCATTTTGTGGTGTGTGTGTGTGTGTGTGTGTGTGTGTGTGTGTGTTTGGTTTTACCCTAGATCTCTGGGTTAGCTAGTCTCTGTTTCTTGGTTACGCAAGCAATGCTGGGTATGGGTTCTGTCTTGAAGAGCTGTCCTTAAGCCAAATCAGACATTGGTTGGTTACTCCCATGAGTTCTGTGCCACCACTGCCCTAGCATATTCTGCAGGCAGGAGAGGCTGTCAAGTTAAAGGTTTCTGTGGCTGATTGGTTCATTAAATCAAAAATGGGCTGGCTCAATGGGGGATTACGAAGTGATATGAATTCATTATGACTTTTCATGCAAGTGACAGAGATGCAACCTGAGCTCATGTAGGCAAAAGGAAGGAAGAGCAGAGAATGTCGCTGGGTCTACAGGGCCACCAGACACAGGGCCCCAGGTGCTGCCAAGCCTCCTTCTCTTCTAGCCTCATTCTTTCCAACATGTGCTCGGCTGGGTCTTTTTCACAAGGTCACCTCCACTCCCGTGCTTTCAGCTTAGAATCCTCCTCAGCCTCTGTACCCGGGAGGGATGGTCCTTTTTTGTGAAGCACCCTCTTTGGCTTACACAGAGGGTCCAGTATCTCTAAGATATAGAGGGGTTATTGTAATTGGTGGCTGTCCTGTTGCATGTGGTAGTTGTGAGGAACAGGTATTTCCCAAAGAAAAGAGAAAAGCAGGTGGAACTAGAACGAGAAGAACAGAATGAGAAGAGCAGGAAGATAAAAGTTAGACATACTCATTATAGAACCTAGAATCAAGTATGATAGAGTACTGATTAGGGTTCTTCAATGAGACAGAACCAACGGGAACAATATAATATAGATATAGGTATATTCATGGACATTAACGATGTAGACATATGAAGGAATTTATTAAGAGCATTAGTTCACATGATTATAGAGGCAAGAAATCCCATCATCCACCATCTACAAACTGGAGAATCAAGAAAGCTTGTGGGATCGTTCATATCAATTCCAAAGTCCCGACAACCAGGAAGCCAACGATGAGATTGGATTGTCTCTTCAATAGAGTCTTGTGTAGTTGCTTTCTTCAACATTTCATGTCGAATTATATAATAGTATTTATTATATAATAATCAAAATGGTTTCTTAAAAAAAACCAGTTGCTATAAAAAAAGTTGAGAAAAGTTACATGTACTGTAAAAGAATGGGACACTAACAGTTTCTTAACAGCCAGTTTAAGCATAAATTCATATGTGTACACTGGAGAATTATAGCTTTGTACTCTGGGAATAAAGCTGTTTGCTAATTATGTCAGCCCTCCCCCGCTGTGTACGTGTGTGTGTGTGTGCATGTGTGTGTGCATGTGTGTGTGCGTGCATGTGTGTGTGCATGTGTGTGTGCATGTGTGTGTGTGCATGTGTGTGTGCATGTGTGTGTGTGTGCATGTGTGTGTGTGCATGTGTGTGTGTTGTGCTGTGTTTAATATCAGGCTTATACTAGTTCTGTAAATTAAGCAAGTAGGATTAAGCCTTTCTATATATCCTAGAATTGTTTATATAATATAGCACAAGTATCTATTTCTCAAAAGAATGTGACCACATCGTTGTATGATTCATTCTGAGATCTGAGTTGTTTTTTTGAATGAGATTTTTCTTTTTGGAAGGAACTTATTTCAGGTCCATTAATGTATTTTGGCTATTGCATGTCTTATGTTATCATTTGATTAAACTGAATATTTGATGAAATTTGAAAATTTAAGACGTTGGCACATGGAGTCAGTTTTGGACAATGACCCCCTTTACAGTTGTGAACATTACTTCCTTTCTCCTATTTATGCGGTGTTTGTAGATACTAAAATGATTTCTGGTTAGTCAGCTGAGGCTAGAGAGAATTCTACCTTTTAACTTATTTTGCAATCAGACAATGTTTGCGGATTGCCCTTATTTTTCTTCACCAACAATTCTGGTGCAGGAGACATTCTCTTCTCAGATGAAATCCGGGGCACAACTGACCCGATCAGATAATGGATGGACTGACCTCTTTGTCCATCTTTCTGGATCAAGCAGACATTGCCCTAAGGCAGCTCGATGAACGGAGAAGGAAACAGGTCTTAACTCCACTTTCTGTTTCTCTTGAGGTCCATTTGTCCAGACGCTTTTGGAAAGTATTTTTTATGGAGGGTATTAAGAGTTGTGTAAGAGCTTTATTTCCCAGCAAAGAATTTATGCAATGGAGGATAAAAGTTTGCGTATGTTTACTTCCTGAGGATATTTTGAAGTTGTTACATGTACTGTAAGCATCCAGGAAAGGGTTATACATCCTTTTCCCCAAGTTCTTTGTCTACAAGATTCCTTTGAAAGCCGTTTCATGATGTTATTCTTCTGTGAACTTTATTTTGGGAGCTCTTCTGTAATACATCAGAGTACTTGGAAATCTATGCCAAGGACAAATGCTAGGATGGTTTCTGGAGTGTTCAGTTCTGTATAATTTTTCTTAGAATTGGTCTCCAAAAGGATGATGCAGGAGGAAGAGTTGATAGATTTTTAGCTGTCTCAAAATGTCAACAAGGTAGCAAGACCATTGTCTACGGGTCCTCAAGTAAGAGATAAGAGCATGGAGAAAGAACAAAGGGACCATCCGGGCTTTCTACCTGGTTTTTCTTCAGATCTTTAATTGCCTGAAATATTCTGTATGAAGAGATGAAGCATGGGTAAGCTTCTGCATTTTTTTTCCAATTCTACTGTGATTTGTCATGGAAATAGCCAAGAGGTTCCTAGGAGAGTTGACCCATTTTGTTGGTAGAGGTAGAACTTTTGTCTTTTATTACTGTCCATCTCATCCTAGATATTCTGAAGAGAAGCTAGGATGGGCTAGAGTAAATATTTAATGATATAGATATGAATAATTTGCATTGGTATAAATTTTGCTTTATTGATATAAATTTAAGATCAATCTTGTTATGTTTCTGCTCTTGATTAAGGCATTGTGATTATGTAGTTCATTAAAAATGTAATGTATAATTAGGAAATATAGGTTGTTAATGGATAATCATCGATAATAATCAAGTTTGTAGTCATGTTAGTTAGATTTTCTAGATATATAGAGATATATTTCAGTTAAATAGGCATTCTTCATATCTTTCAAAGACTACAGAATATGGCATTTAATGTTTTAATAACTTACAATGAGACACGTCTGCTCCTGGCAGCACCAATCTACTTCAGAAGAAGATGGCTCCTTATGGAGTTGGTTAGCCATTTGGGCAAGAAACTGCTCTTGCCTGGACTGTTGCATAAACTGGACATAAAGAACCGCAGAAAGAGGACTGCTGAACTTGCCTAAAGGTGAGATGATCCTTCGGGGTTCCTGATTCATGAAAGAATTTGTGAGACATTCTGCAGGATACAAAAGAAAGTGACTGAACTGTCTTTGAAATTTCCTGCTTTATGGAAAAGTCTGCTGGAAACTATGGGCCTGAAGGCCGAAGATGGATGCCCCAACGGTTCAGAAAAACTTTAGGTGACTGTCCAGGCAGCAAGATGTCTCTGTCATTTCTAGAGTTTTGGAAGTTGCTTACTTCTTGTTTATTTTGGTAATATTATATCCTTATGGAGTCTTTGATGGAGTTGAAGAATAGATATAGTTTTCCTTTGTCATGATAAAAGATAAAATAGATATAAATATTGTAACTATAATTCTTGCTTGATAACTGTTTTGTTATATGTAATTTTACTATGTTAAAGTTAAAGCCTTCCTTTTTGTTTAAACAGAAAAGGGGAAATGGTGTAGTACGTCCTTCTGTATTTGGGTTGCTTTCATTGGTTAATAAAGAGACTGCCTTGGCCTTTTGATAGGGCAGCCCTTAGGTGGGTGTAGTAGACAGAGCAGAATGCTGGGAAGAAGGGAAGTGTGGCAGACTCAATGAATCTCTGGCCTGAGATGAATGTAGGTTAGAATCTTCCTGGTAAGCCACGACCCCGTGGTGATATACAGATTACTAGATATGGGTTAAAGCAAGATGTGAGAGTTAGCCAAGAAGAGGCTAGATATAATGGGCCAGGCAGTGTTTTAAATGAATACAGTTTCTGTGTAATTATTTCAGGTATAAGCTAGCCGTGCAACCGGGAGCAGGGCGGCGGGACACAGCCAAGGGTGGCTGGGATGACAAGCAGCCCACCCTCTCATTACTGCAGTTTAAAATATATCATTTCTGCAAATATTTCTTTAAGTATAGTAAATCAGTGGTGATCACTGATTGCGTATAACCCAAAAACAATAGGCAGGGGCACATGTTCTGACTTTTTGTTTGCTTTGATTGGTTTTTTTGTTTTTGTTTTTTTTACAAGATAGGGTCTCACTATGTAGACCAGGCTGGTCTTGAACTCACAAAGAGCCAATTGCCTCTGCCACCCAAGTAGTGGGTGGGATTAAAGGCATGTGCCACTATGCAGGCCTATAGTCTAGTTTTAATGCTAGTCCCTCATTAATCAGTTCTTTAACATCTGCATCAGTTATACTAAATGTAACAGAGTGACCACTACCAGCAAATTGTGAGCGAATGTTCATCCTCTGGCCATCTTGCTTGATCCTTTCAAGAAACCCAAAGACAGAAAATCTCCAAGAATTTCAAACCAGTGATATTGACTTCAGACTAGACTGGCACTCCAATTGTCTGTAACAACCCAAGTTCGGGAATGATGATTCTTTATCTGCAGTTTGGTATTTTCAAGTACATGGTTGGAGGACCTAGTTTTTGTACTGACCAGTTTGTTTCAGGGTGCCTGGACTTAGGGGGTGATGGATGGGTTGCTGAGAGACAAGCTATGCCATCGCTGGGTTCTGATCCTTCTGCTGAGAAAGCCCATCCCGTTATTTTATCTTCCTCATCCCCTTTAGGCTTTGAAACCATTGAACTCTCCCTTGCTGGTTGTCAACTATATCTAGCTATTTCTCCAGGTTCCTCCAGCACTTTAGACCACCGATTCAAACCCAAATGGCTTAGTGTCAGAAAAGAACCCATGGTGACGGAGAAATGAGCCTTTCTTCTTCCGGTGTCCAGTTGCTCCACCAAGATGTCTTTCCCATGATGGTAACAGAATGACAAGGAGCAGAGCTTGCTCAGAGTTCACATTGTACAGCAGTGACGTGGGCATGAATTAAAGCCCCTCGCTCAGTGCCACAGGCGTGCTGCGCACATCTTGGACTTGCATTTAAATCAGGAGGCCAGGCTGTTCCGCTGTTGCCCAACAGAATGTGGCATAAGCCAGGCCCTAGACATGTGGTAAGTTATTTATTATCGTCTGTTAAAATTTCACACCCATGAAGCTTGTAGAGCGCATTTCTTTCTCCGAAGTTAAGATGCATTGGCTTTCATTCCTCAGTCGATCATCAGTTATATGATCCCTTGGATGTGTTGTGCTCAAAGAAGCGAGCTGACATATCTACTGAAAAAGTGTGTGTGTGTGTGTGCATGTATGTGTGCATGCACATGTGTGAGTTCTTATATGAGTATGCATGATTGCCATCAAAAGTAGTGACTGCACCCCCAGACTTTTGAGTTGCTGAAGAACAACCTATCACATTCCTAAGAGACTCATGTTTTCACTAAGTCTGTCTCCAAGCTCCTAAGACTATGTGGGATGAATGGTTTTTCCTTTCCACAATTCAAAATCTTTTCTTCGGTTTAACAGAATCCACTATTTTCTTTCTTCCTTTTTTAAAAAATACGTATTTATTTACTTCACACCCCCACCACAGTTTCTCCTCCCTCCTCTCTTCTGAACCCCTTCACCCAACTCCCCCCCATCTACTCTCCTCTGTTTCTGTTCAGGAAAGGGCAGGTCTCCCATGGATACCAACAAAACATGTCATGCTATATCATGCTGCAGTAAGACTAAGCACCTCCCATGTATTAAAGCTGGGCAAGGAGACCCATTATGAGGAGCAGGGTCCCAAAAGTCAGCAGAAGAGTCAGAGACAACCCATGTTCCCACTGTTAGGAGTTTCCCCAAGAGGACCAAGCTACACAATTTATATGCAGAGTGCCTAGGTCAGTCCCATGTAGGCTTCCTGATTGTTGTTTCAATCTCTGTGAGCCCTTATGAGCCCAGGTTAGTTGATTCTGTGGGTTTTCTTGGGTGTACTTGACCACTCTGGCTCCTATAATTCCTTTTCCCCCTCTTCTGCAGCCTCTCTCTCTCTCTTTCTGTTGCCTTCAGATCCAAATGTAGACCCTTCAGCTACCTCTCCAGCACCATGTCTGCCTCCCAAGTGCTGGGATTAAATACATATGCCATCTTGCCTGGCTTGCATATGTCTCCTTATGTCAAAATGTTTAAATTTAAATGTTAGAACTGATAACCAATATCACTAGAACCAGCTGCGTGTTCACCGTAAGATAATTCTTCCTTTTGTAGTTAACTCATGAAGTAGGAAATCCATGTTGAGTCTGATAAGCAGGACTTTAACACGTGATGATTTAAGAGGTGGAAACTGAGAGAAGCTAACCCGAAGCCACACTTGTTTATGGTTTTAGGATGAATGAGAGTTATTAAAACAACCGCTTTCATGGCAATGAAGAAAATGCTGGTCAAAGGAATTCAGTAATTTGAAGACTCAATTAGGAAACAGCACATTTCTTCACATCTTTGAAAGATGAGGCTGCTTCAAAACTTACTTCCAGTGGTTAGAGTTCTTATTGCCCCTTTGCAGATAGTTTTATAAATACCTTCCTCACTGCCAGAATCCCTCTGCTTTTTCAAACAGGATTTGGTTCATTTCTTTAGGTCAAGGGCTCTGGCCAGCCTCACCCAGCTATGATTGTATGTTCACTGTTTATCTTTGTCAATCCAGTGTTGTTTTTAGTTTGCTCTTCAACTTTTCCACATTTTTTTCTTATCATCCCGCCTCTTTACTATAATGGTACCCTGCCTTTTTCTGGGTGTGCTCTATTTAAGGCTTTCTGTCTTAAAGGGATGGAGAAGCACGCAGATGCTGATGAAGACGGCTTGTCGAGAGGATATCAGCGCATCTTTAAAACATCTGGAAGTGGGAAGGCAAGCGGGAAACTGTGCAATCAGTGACTCCTGGCTCTGCTTTTCTAGGCTCATCTGTCCATGTCCGTGTCTTCCTTCTTCCTACGGGGCTGCTCTACGGCTCCTTATCTTTTGTCCCAGTGCAGCTTTTGCTGGAACGGATCCAACCCTGACTTCAAATCCCAAACCCACCAACTTGGTTTTATTATCTCAATTAACAAGGCTAATTTCTGGACTTCCCGGCTAGAGAAGTCCAATTTGCTTGCTTACGAACGAGTTCTTCGTCAGGTAGCTGTTTTGTATTAGCTGGGCTCTTTGGCGTGGGTGCGAACAGTTAGGGCATCTCAAGCACTGTGTTCCCCCACAGCAGTCCACTCAGTGTTGAGAGTGGATAGGGACCTGGTAATCTTCACCGTTGTGCGCCTCTTTTAAAACTAAGAATTCTACATCTTTCCAACCAATTCTTTGCCTTTCAAGGCTGCTTCCGTACTAGGGTAGGAAGCCAAAATTGATCCCTTTTCACTCCATTCATATAGAGTTCTCAGTAGTAAAATAAAATGCTTAGGTCTCTTAGAGGCAGTATTTAAAAACATTGTCTTTGCCTCCATAACTCTCTGCTTTACCATCACTCATAAATATAAATAAAGCTGTCCAACTAGCGCATCAATTAACCAACCAAACAAAAACTAACTCTGGTTTTCTACACATAAGCTTAACATAGTTTCAACCATGGTGTATCATAATGTTTAGTTTCTTAGCAGATGCTTAATCGTGCTTATAAACTGATCAGGGAAATTTTATTAATTAATTAATTAGCAAGGTTTTTCACTCACACTTTATCCTTGACCTTTGTTATTAACTGTTACAAAATTCAAAAATAAAAATCATTTTATGGGGCTGAAGTGATGAATTAATGGCCAAGAGCTCTGACTGCTCTTTGAGACATTGCAGGTATGTTTACAGCACCCATACGGCTGCTGTCTGTAACTCCAGTTCTAGGGGATTCGACTCCCTCTTCTGGCCACCATGGGCACTGCAGGCATGTGGAGCACATACCTATGTGCAGGCAAAACCCTCAAACACATAAATAAAAATAAGCTAATCTGAAGAAGTTCCTTTTCTTAGTCTTCAGAATACGCTTAGTCTCGTCTCTCCCTCTTGCTCCCCCCACCTCTGTTTTTGGTGCTAGGAATTGAGAACAGTCTTACTCATAACTCAGGCAGGACTTGCACATCTTAGGTAAACCCTGAGCTATATCCCCACATTCAAAGCCTTGCTATTGACACAGAGCGTGTAGGAAACAGCTTGAAGGATTGCCGTTGTCTAGTGTGCTATAGTTCCTCTTCCATGCTCCCACCGGCCATTTTGCATTTCCGTGGGGGAAACACAGAAATAACTTGGGAATTTTGAATTCGTCTACTACCTGTATAGAAACGGCAGGAAGGGCAAGCTCCTGAGTCCAGGTCTCCATTCTCTTTTTTAGGAACCATGCATTTCTTGAGCGAATCCTATCTGTTCACTGTGTCTCAGCGGGAAGAGTTAGGACTCAGTAGCTAGGAAGCACTCTGTGAGGATGAAGCAGAATAATATATGGGAAACTGCTTTATAAACCAGAAAGTCACACAGAGCTGTAAGGGGGATATTATTACTTATTGTATGAACCAGTCGAAATCAAAGCCCTGGTTCCCATGCCAGGAGGATTTTTTCCTCATAGATCTAATTCTTAAAGCTTGGCTTTGCCTTGTTAATGAGCGCTTTCCCAATAAAGGTCCATTTACGGCTTTGATTTTTGTGAACTTCCCTTTACTCTGATTCAGAGTCACATGGGGAGGTGCTCTTGTAAAGCTATTGTTTAATTTAGACTTTTTGGACCGTGCGTGTCCGGCTATTCTCTGGTCTTGGTCTCCGAGGAGCCTTTGCGGGCAGGCCTCCCTTCTTTCCCTTACGTAGAGTTTGGCAGCAAATGAGATGTTTTGAATAGGGATGAAAAAAAAAGACCAAACCAAAACAAGAAAAACCTCAGCGTGTAACCTATCACCTCGAGGAAGGAGCACATCCTGTTCTGGAGAAGTGGCCTCAGCACCAGCTGAAGACTGTCCTTGGGTTTTTGTTTGTTTGTTTGTTTTGGTTTGGTTTGGTTTTTCAAGACAGGGTTTCTCTGTAGCTTTGGAGCCTGTCCTGGAACTAGCTCTTGTAGACTAGGCTGGCCTCGAACTCACAGAGATCCACCTGCTTCTGCCTCCTGAGTCCTGGGATTAAAGGTTTGCACCACCACCTCCCGAATGTCCTGGTGTTTTTACTTGTGACTCAGGAAGGGCCTGCAGATTGTCTTACTGTAACAGGAATGGGTGAGAAGCTAGCAGACATAGCTCTTCTCTTCAGCCACACAGTCTTTGTGTCTCAGTATTGTTCTGTTGTTTTCAGGACAATGAAAGCCCCTAACTTTTCATGTTAATAGGCAAGGAAAGTAGAAAACTCATGCTTCAACATCACTGGTAGAAGCAGATCTGCTTTGAATTTTAATCTCCAGTGGTAGCTGGTTTTGCTTTCTTTAAGTCTCTTGATGTGTCTTCAGTGGAGATGAGTGTCACAGGCTTTTGTGTATAAATATCATCAGTTAATTAGATTTTAATGCTCATCGGAAGGAAGCCTGTGTCACCCAGATGTTGAAGCCAGGGGAAAGAGAGGCATGGAACTTTTGAAACCGTAATTCTGTTTTCACTATTTAAAGTACAGCAGAAAATGGAGGAACCAAAAAATTAATCTCCTATCTCTAGTCTTTTATATAGTATTGTGGTGTGTGTGTGTGTGTCTCTCTCTCTCCACATCAGTGTGGAGGTCTGAGGTTGACATCTTGTGCTTTCCTTACTTGCTCTCCATGTGACATTTTAAGACAGCATCTCTCTCTGAGCTCAGAGCTTGCTGATTGGGCCAGACTGGCTAGTCAGAGAGTCCAGGGACTCTCATTTCTGCCTCCTCAGTGCTCTGGTTAGGGGTCTGTGACACTGCCCGTGGCTTTGAAAGCACTGATTCTGAAGACTGCACTCAGATTCAAATGAGCCTTCTTCCCAGCCTAGCTCTGCCTGGTTTTTTATTTGTTTATTTACTTATTTCTTTTAAACCAGAGTCTGTGATAATCCACACAGGGACATCAAGTGGAGTGTCACAATAGTCAGAGCTTCTTGAGTGTCTGAGCTTTTGTGATTTTTCTTCATTGTGGTCACACTCCCCTGGAATTGAACATGAAGTGCCAAGCCTAAGAAATGGATTATCCACTGCGATAATATGGTTTGGCTGGTAACCACATTCCGAAGTCCACGTCTAAACAAAAGTAAATATAGGACTGAGATTCTTTCTTAAAAATATAATTTTTATTAACTCTTTAAGGATTTCATGTAGACAATCTATTTTGGTCTTATTTACTCCCCATTCCTTTTTCCCTAACTCTTCCCAGATCCACCCTCATCCCCCTTCTAACTCCAAATTTGTGCTTCTCATACTTACAAATGTGGGGTCATTAACTACAACACGGGCCAACCAATCAGAGGCCACAACTTTCAAGAAAAATGACTCCCCACAGGAAGCCCTCATCTGTCAATAACACCTCAGCTTGGGGTGGGGCCTTGTGAGGCCCGTCCACCTCCATGGGCCTCCACGGCCCTTCCTCCTCTTGGTTGACTTGATCTTGCATAGATCTTGTGCGGGTGACTGCCACCCTCCGTGACTTCATGATGGCAGCAGAGCCACCAAGTCCAGAAGACATTGCTTTACTCTGGTCCTCCCTGACCTCTGGCTTTTACAGTCTTGATGCTGCCTCTTCAGTGGCTATCCCTGAGCTTCGGTGATGGGGATATTATATAGACGTCCCTATTGTGGCTAAGTCCTCCACATTGTGACTTGTTCTCTGCATTTTGACCAACTGTGAGTTTCTATGTGTGCCACTACCAACCACACAAAGAAGCTCCTTTGACAAGGTCTGAGAGCGGCATGAACTTATGGGCGTGGCGACAGGAGTTTTGAGGGCAATTTGCCACTCTGTCCACTTAGCAAAGTAATAGTAGTATATTCATCCCCGAATCCTAAGATCCCACAACTTGGGTTCTAGGTCAGATTTTCAGTACTAGACTTGCATTTCCTCTTGTAGGGTGAGCCTTAAATCCAATTAGAAAGTGGTCGATTCCTTCCCTAACATTTATGCACTATTGCACTTGTGGGCATATCTTGCTGCTCCGGTTATTATTTTAGCTACCCAGGTTCACAGCGGGGTGAGACTTTGATGCCCCTGCCCCAGCAGCAGCCTACACAGTGTATTCAGGTAGTGTGAAAGTCAGCCAGCAGGGAGGAAGCTTCTTCTCTAGTATCAACTTGACTTCTCCATATCCTGTCATCCAAGTGCATGATGACTTCAGCAACAGAGTCTCATCCGGGGACTGAAATTCTAATCTTATAATTCATGGCTCTATTTTCTTCCATTCCTCCACTGGTGAATTCATTCCTAAGTTACAAAGAAAGGTGAAAATTAACTGCAATTCAAAATAATATTAAATGTGGTACCTCAAGCCAAGAAATCTTAACTTTTTAATAACCATAGAAGCAGGATTTATATTAAATCCCAATTAGCATTAGTACTCTCCTCCTTTATAATTAAGAAGCCTGGTGTATAGATTGTGGATGTTTTCAACTTGTACACCGTCTTTTAATATGGCCAGCTCCTTGGGAGGTCTGGCATATGCTTCTCTGGGGTTTCCCCCTAAAGGTGCCCCAGGTGCACTCATGAACAGGTGCAGCCAACCATACACTTGACGACATCCAGGGCCTGAGTGATGTGTGATCTATTATCAGCCTTGATGCTTTGAGGATCATGGTGGGAAAGTTCAAGAAATAGTTAGGAAGTAATAAGTTACGTAGTTGGACTGATGGACAAGATTCGCAGAAAAATAAAGAACCAAGATGGATGGGAGAATTCTCTCCCTTTTCAAATTCACCTCGGGTGTGGTTATTGATGCAACCTGTGGATGTAAGGATGCTAACTATTACAAAATATTTTGCAGATATGCAAAATATGTAGAGCGGTACTGTAGCGGGGAAGCAGATAGACTTCTGTGTGAGTTTCCATCTCCCATCCGCTTGCTGAGTAATATGGGAAAAGTCTGCTCCCTCCTCTATTAAACGACAATATTTATCTCTCAGGGCTGTGAAGATTTGATGATCAGGCATGGAACTGTTACATATAAAACAGTTCTTACATTGCTTGTCACACAGTGAATGATGGAGATTGGAAACTTCACCATCTCTCTCTTGGGGTGGCTGCTCTGGCCTCCTAACTGACCTTCTTGCGTTGGCTCCAGCTTTTCTTCATTCTATCCACAGTGCAGGATCCTGTTATAGAGTGAGTGTGATCTCTGCTCAAAAACCTCCCAAGGGTCCTCCATCACACACAAGAGTGGGCATCTCACAATGGCCAGCAGGCCTTAAATTTGATCTCTTCTTGATTCTATCTGGTACGTGTACCCCACCCTTCTACCTACTGAACATAACACACAGTTCAGGTCATACTTGCACCTCTAATGTGCCCTTCTTTTTTAAATTTTTGTACCAAACGTTTATCACCAGCTAATCCTTTTCATATTTTCCATAGAGTCTGCTGTTTGTATTACCCACGTAGATAATGAACCCCAAAAGACAAGGATTTTATTTGTGCACAGGGCTGTCCTCTCCCGTAGGGCGTAGTACTGAGTCCAGTATGTAAAAGCCCTCAAAAAATATTTATTTAATTACTTTTAAAGTCACACACACACACACACACACACACACACACACACACACACACACGTGTGTATATTTATCTTTGGGTGTGTGTGTATGTGTGCACACGTGTGTACTAAGGCACAAGTATGTAGAGGCCAGAAAACAATTTTGTCATTTCTCACCTTTTACCTTGTTTGAGACAGGTCTCTTATTAGTCACTATGTAAGGCTGGCTAGTTGGCATACCAACTTCTCCAGATTCTTCTGTGTCTACTCCATGGATGAACACGAGAATGACAGACATGCCATACTGTAGCTAACTTCTTAAGGGTGCTGGGGTTCAGGACTCAAATTCATGCTTGCTACACATAACCACCACCCTCCCAAGCAATCACCCAAGACTGTAAACCGAATATATTTAAGGTGCACAACACGAAGTTTTCATCTGCGTTTCTTGTTTTTGTTTTTCGAGACAGGATTTCTCTGCGTAAGCCTGGCTGTCCTGGAACTTGCTCTGTAAACCAGGCTGGCCTCGATCTCAGAGATCTGCCTGCTTCTGCTGGGATTACCACCACCCTGGCTTCATATGCTTTCTTTGACGGAGCTATGGCTAGTGAAGCTATCATTAGCATTCCTGCTGGTTCATGAATTCACCTTTCCTGGATATGGAAGACATAGTTAGGGAATTAACATCATCTCTTATGTTACTAGGTATGTGATTATCCATCCGTTCAACAAATACATTTAAATACAAGGTATGAGCCATCATTACCTTGTCTTCCTACTTTTTATTTTTCTTGAGATAGGAAACTACACATAGCTCACTGTCCTGGAGATAATGTTTTGTGTTAGAGGAATTGTAGTGTAGATATTCCTAACTGCTACAAGGGGATAGCTTCATTTTCATGATACACTATCCTCCCAAGTCTATGGCGCCTCTAAACACTTGGTTCTAAAATTTAAGAAATTTATTTTATTTCCCATTACTGTTTTCAAAAAATGTTCAAGGGAGAATTAGAAAGTTATTTTCAAAGTTAAAAAAAAAAGAAGAAGAAAAACAAAAAAACCTGAGGTAGAAGTAAGTTCTAAGCATCTCTCCAGTGACTGGATTTTATATCCTAAATATTTCTTCTCCTCACCAATGACCAAAACAAAATTATGTTAACATAACTTTTAGACATATTATAAATATGTGATGACTTTACTAAAATGTTACTTTAGTCCTGACCTAATTTTAGTTCCATTATGATTTTTTTATTTTTTTTAAAAAAACAAATTATCTTTTTCCATTACAGACACCAATCCAAGTTCCCACTCCCTCCCCTCCTTCTGTTCCCTCCACCTATCCCCTACCCTACCTTCATCACCTCCTCAGAGAGGATAAGACACATTGCTTTGGGGAAGGTCCAAGGCCCACCCTACTGTATCTAGGCTGAGCAAGGTATCCATCCAAAGAGAATGGGTTCCCAAAAATCCAGTACATGTAGTAGGGATAAATCCTGGTGCCACTGCCAGTGGCCCCACAGTCTGCCCCAGCCATGCAACTGTCACCCACATTCAGAGGGACTAGTTTGGTCCTATGCTGGTTCCTTCCCTGTCCGGCTGGTGTTGGTGAGCTCCCATTAGCTCAGGCAGACTGTTTCAGTGGGTGAACCCATCATGGTCTTGACCTCTTTGCTCATATTCTCACTCCTCCTACTCTTCAGCTAGACTTTGGGAGCTCAGTCCAGTGCTCTGATGAGAGTCTCTGCCTCTGCTTCCATCAATTGCTGGATAAAGGTTCTATGGTGATATTTAAGATATTCATCAGTCTGACTACAGGGCAAGGCCAGTTCAGGCACCCTCTCCTCTATTGCTTAGGGTCTTAGCTGGGGTCATCCTTGTGGATTCCTGGGAGTTTCTGTAGTGCCAGATTTCTTGTTAGCCCCATAATGGCACCATCAATCAAAATCGCATTATGATTTGACTCTTTATGATTTGTCTCTTTTAAAAAAAAAACTGTTCTGAGTTTGAGATTTCATTGCTACTTCTGACTAGAGACGTGATTGTCTAAAACTCCCCCACTTCTTATCGTGTGCACTAGACTAGGTTTGAAAAGTAATTATCAGATTTAATTTTAATATTTTTCCATGTCTGGTGGTGAGAATAGGCTACAAAAGCATTCATTCAATCAGATAAGTCAGCCTCCTCTAAGTTTTAATATGGTTCTTGCTTCATAATTTTACTTGAATGTACTCAAAGTTATTTCTCAGTGACTTGGTGATTTTGATCTTTAACTTTTCCTTTTTAATCAGCACCACCGCTCTGCTGTGCGGTGGGAGTAAGATGAGACTCCTTCACGGTGCTTTGTCCGTGAAGGCATTGCATCTGCTTGTGCTGGCCATGTTGTAACGTCCATGTCTCATACAAGCAAGGCATGCTGAAGCCACGCAAAGGAAACCATCGCAGCCCAGAGCAATCAGTGGGGGGCTTGGTGCGCTCCTTCTGCTAATCATGTGGGGTTAATGAAATTGTAAACTCTGAGATAATGTTACTTTGTGGAGAGACCTGGGTCAAATTATCACAGGCAATTCTCAAATGGATTTACAATTAGGGAGAAGGAAGTTCCAGTTGATTGAGATCTGGCCAATCTCAATGCTGCAGCCATCAGATGTTTTGAATTTATCAGGTTAGAGTTCACTCTTCCACAGCTGAGGATGAAACAGAGACCGCAGTTTGGGAAACACGCGACCGTTCTCTGGTATCATCTGCCTGCTTTCTTTAAAAGCAATGCCTCAAAAAGAGAAACTGGATGAACCAAGAATGAAGGGATAGGAAAGGGACGGAAGGTCCCATTTGTTAAAAGGAAACTTCACACTGATGAAAACTGATGAAATTTGAGGGAGAAATCAAAAAGGATTTTTCTAAAGGTAAATTGCAAAGGATGAATTGGAAAAAGTTTTTCCTTAGTTCTAATATCTCGTCTGTATTTAAAATTACTTTATTGTATTCTGACAGAACCACACAACAGATCATTAACTCACAAGGGATGACACAGAAATTGCCACTCCAACACAGAACTGCCAGGGCCATGCCTGCCACTTGGAAGATGATGTAGGAAGGATGTTTGAAAAGACCGCAGAAATGTTAAAACTTCTCACTGTGACATCTCCTGAACGATCTTTCTTAGATGGCCTGAAAAATAAGGGTTTTCCATTTTCTTTAGAAGTCAGAGCAAAGAAAGCACAGAGCTCTTAGCAGTCCCTCAGTGACAGGCGCTGTTGTTGTCAACAGGCCCCAGCACGATGCCATCGCGTTCTTCCAGCGTTAATTGAGTTCCTGGTACGTGATAGGTGCCGAGATCATACTGGACTTGGGAAACAGATTTAGCGGGGGGTGGGGGTGGATATTACACAGGAAAGTAAAAGGAGGTGAAAATGAATGGAATACTAAACTTTTTCCTTTTTCTTTTCTCTTTTTGGTGTATGTATGCATGTTTATGTGTGTGTGTTCATTAGCATGTGTGTATGTGCACATGGGGATAGATAGGTTCAGTAGTTTGTATGTTCTCTGCCGTCTTCTTGCTTTTTAAGATGTGAGCTCACAGCATTGTTCCAGAAGCCTGCCACTTGCTGCCTCTGTCCCACCATCCTGGACTTCACCCTCTGAAGCCATAAGCTTCAAATAAACTCTTTTTTACATATATATATATATAATTTGCCTTGGACATGGTCTCTTACCATAGCAATGGAAAAGCAACTGAGACCCCACATTCCTCCCTCCAACTCCTCGTGCCCTCTACTTTGAACATTTCCCATGGTTCCCCCTTATTCCCTTTCAAATTCTTGGACTTTTTCCCCTTATTATTGTTGCACATTTAGTGTTGCTTGTGTGTATATAATTTGAGGATTTATCACTTGGTATTGGGTAATCAATCAGGGGCTCTCCCTTACGGAGAACTAAATCCCCCCTCTCTCGGGTGCCTGCAGTTCTTTGTCTACATGTGGGGTTCCTTGAGAGTTCTTCCTTTCACATTCGTGTCTCTACTCATATTGACACTGTTTGCATCTTATTCAGACAGCCACGTTGCTGTGGTATCATGGGAGTAGCTTCCTGGTCAGTTTTAGGAGACATATGATCTCATAGCAGGCTTCCCATTCCTCTGGCTCTTACAATCTCTCCACCTCTTCTTGTGTGTTGTGCCCTGAGCCTTAGGCAAGTTGTGTTATAATGTAGCTGTTGAGACTGAGCACCCCACACCCAGTTATTCTGTGTCTTTTAATCAGTGATGGTTTTCTGACATGGTCCCCGTCTATTGCAAAAAGAGGCTCCTTTGATAAGGGGTGAGAGCTGCATGTATCTGTGGGTATAAGGATTAGGTATTTATATGCAATCAGGGATTATACTGGTCTAGTAAAGTGGCAGCAGTAGGTTTTCCTTTAAGATCAGTAACCTCATTAGACTCAGGTAGTGGGCTAGGTTTACAGAACCAAACATGGCTTCTTTCCTGTTGCGCAGGTCGTAAGTCCAATAAGACATCTGTTGGTTACTTCTGAGACACAAGTACTGCTATTGCACCTACACGAATATCTTGCCAACTTGATCCTTGTTGTTCGTTGGCATCGCAGTCAGGTAGGGCTATTGCTTCCCTGTCTTGGAAGCTTTCATATCACCCTGTGGTCCTATGAAAACGAGTCTTAGAGAAGAGGCTTTCAGGGCAGATTCAGCTCTAATCTTCCAAGTCCCGTGTCCAATACACATTCCACTTTCATTTCTTGAGATAAAGTCTTTCACTAAACCTGGAGTTAGCCAATTCATTGGGCTGGGCTGGGCAGTCACTCCAGGTATCCTTTTGCCTCTGTCTTCCTCTGTCTTCCCAGCACTGGGATTAATGGTACACACTATCCTGTCTGGCTTTTTATGGGGGTTCTGGGGGGCGGGGGTTCTGGGGGGCGAGGGTTCTGGGGATAGCACTCAGATCTTCATACTTTATTGATAGAACCATCTCCCCATCTTGAGTGCTGAACTCTGGACTTACTGTTTTTAGGGTATTTACATGCTATTACTTTTAATTTTTGTGGGAAAGTGAAGAAGCAGCTATTATGCAGAATAGCTATTTTATCACTTAGGAGCTGGAGGCTCAGTCAGTAAGTCAGAGAGAAGGAATTCAATATTAAGCCTATTCATCTCCACAACTGGGTTCTTTATATTTTCTAGGATGCTAAACAGGGTATATAGTTATATACATGTATATGTGTGCATATATATATATATACACACGTATGGCTATGTATCTTTATATACACATATATAAACATGTATTAGTTATGCATATGCAAAATGTACTCTATGTAGACAAAACACAATACATATTTGATGTATTTCTTTAAGTTTCCAGTGAATAGAGTCTATGTTTCATTTTTTTCAAGGGGGAAAATGCAACAAGAGCACAATCCACCTCTTTCTGGAACAAAGGTTAAAAATATTCATATAATAACTAGAGTAGTTTCGGAATGATATGAAGCATTAGTAAAACAAACATCTAATTACGTAAAAACACACTTATTATTTTATGTATTTGAATATCAAATGTAATAATAATCATGAATCAAGTCAGATGCTAATTATAATCTTCAGTCATGGGTATAAACTGTGAAAGTGAAGACCAATACAACAGCATGTCAAAGTTGCACAATGATTTCAAACAACACTTGAAAAAATAAATGAGTCAATTAAAAATATGTAGCTACTGACTGGATGGTTGCTTGAGGATGATTAGTGTGAGAAACAAGGAGGAAACAGGGCTTTGGTCCTCTTGTGGTTTTGTGGTGGATGGAAGGGAAGGGAGAATGTTCTAAAGGACATTAAGTGGAAAGAAAACATTCCAGGTTTGACCCTTTGTTCTGGTCTAGGGCATTGGTGGGCAGGCTTCTATTCCTCAGATGATACAAATAGGAACCACCGTTTGAAGTCACAGATGAAGCAACAAGAAGAAACAAGCAGAACATGGACATCTGTTGGCATGAATGACTACAGACGACCAACCCTGCGGCTAACAACTATGCCTTTGAATATGATATCTGTCACAGTCACATGTACACACGTGACAATTAGCTTACATGATCCATATTCTGACTTTTATGAAGAGTTAATACATTTTTAATCAAAATAAGACTATCACTTTTTCCCTTCCCTCTTTCCAGGCCCTCTCGGGTACCCCCCCACCCCCAATGCCTCCCATGCTTCCTGACAACCCCTCCCATGCCCCACCTTCAAACTGATATCCCCTTTTCTTTGATTATTATTACTACATACATATACATGCATATGTATTCACAAGTATATAAATATAAACTGTTGAGTCAGTTTTTATTGTTTGTACATATAGGTTTTCAACACAGACTGTTTTGTATTGCCAATCCAATAAGGGGGCTCATCCCTGAGAAAGACTAATTTCCCCTTCCATATTTTCTTGAAAAATTTGCTAGTGACTATTTGTGATGTCATTTCTTCCTTTATTTACAACCAGTAACCGGTTCTGAGCTCTAACGGGAATGAATCCCTCAGAGATAAGAAGTGCATGTTGATTTCTACACTTGTAAAAACAATTTATTTTTTGTTGTTCACAAAATACAATTTCTTTGGCAAAATCTACAACTTTTGTTTTGTGCTGCTTCCTCAAGTCATCCACAAATAGCCAAACCAGTCTCTTGTAAACTTTACTCCTTGCTATAATTTTCCTTTTCATGCCTGAATCTGAGCGCCTCCTCACTTTCTAAGCTTCCTGCCTTCCTCCCATGGATTATGTCATCCTTCGGCTTGAAGCCTACCAGCCATGTCTTGATAAAATACCATGTCCTGTTGAAGATCGTGTGGCAATCTGTTATTCCGTGTGACAAAGACACCTGGAGTCCATTGGGAGGCAGAAGGCAGAAATAATTTTCAGGTCCCTTTGTCTTTTCAGTGGCCTACCCCAAAGCAATGTTTCTCCATTTGATCTACCCAGAACCAAGCGAAGTTTGTAAAGGATCTACCAGCCTCGCATCTGTTCACAGCTTCCGGCGGGGATATTTATTTTTATTTTTTATTCATTTTACATACCAACCACAGGTCCCCCTCTCCCTGCTCTCCCCAGCTCCCCTCACCCCTCTATTCACCCCTCAGAGAGGGTAAGCCATAAGGATGACCCCAGCTAAGATTCCTAGCAATAGTGGAGAGGGAGCCTGAACTGGCCTTCTCCTGTAATCAGATTGGTGACTACCCTGATTGTCATCATAGAACCTTCATCCAGTAACTGATGGAAGCAGATGCAGAGATCCACAGCCAAGCACCGGGCTGAGCTCCTGGAGTCCAGCTGAAGAGAGGGAAGAGGGATAACATGAGCAAGGAGTGGGGGGTCAAGATCATGACTGGGAAAGCCGCAGCCGGCAGCATATTTTACATTGGTGCTGGTGTAGTGGCTCCACCTGCATTATTCCGGCTCCCTCACTGTCTCACATCCTGTTTTCCTCACCACTCTGATTTAAACATCAGTGATGCAATGTTGACACATAGTCTGTCTCACAAACTTTGTTTTTTTAGGTACACACTAAAGCAAATGTCACAACACTATCATAAATTCTCCATCAAAGCATTTTTTATCTGTCTCAGCCTCCTGCAGGAGATACTGTGTGGAGATGGCAGATTGATCCGTGCGTAACAAGGTGGTGGGAGGTGAAAAAGCCATGAGATCTGATTGGCATAAACATCAATCCCAAAGGACTTTCTGAGAGCATTATTATAAAACTAATCCGCTTGCAAGATTTTCCTTCTGTATACATTCTTAGATCAGCAGCGACAGCTCAGTCTTCATGGAACTATCAGTGATTTCCTTTGTCATCTTTATGGCTATGTATAACCTTAAATCTTCCTATTATATTTCCCTAAGAGCCTTGGTTTTAGTTTTTTAAAAAAGTGTTAGCTTTCAATTGCCTTTACCTATCCATAGAAATTCTCTTTTACGCATCAAACCCTTGGGCTTCCGCCTTCCTACCCTTCTAAAGAAACAAAGTGACAGTTGATTATCACTGGTGAAGACTTGCCTGTGGTGTACAGAAACTGTCCAATCTCAACCTCACTGTGAGTGGAAGCTGCGCTTTACTTGTATCTTCAAACGGCTGCCTGTTGCCCGCCCTTAAATCTATTGTCTGTTGTGGACTGGCTCACCAGTCACCAGTGCCCGCGCGCGCGCGCGCACACACACACACACACACACACACACACACACACACACACACTTTGTGTAAATATAGATTCATTGACCTGATGGTAAAAGAGGAGAAAGAAGCTAACGTTTGCTGAGCATATGCTGTCGCCCGTGTACCCTGCAAGGCTCTTTCCAGATCCCTGTGCAGTAGGTACGAGACCTGTGCAGTAGGTACGATCTCCTCCTTTATATGCAGACATCAGAGCAGAGATAGTACTGAAATTCATCTCTGCCTGGGAGTACAGCCCCAGCTCTTTACATAGTACTTTGCAGCCGTGGATATCATCCACATTTAGGGTTGCAATTTCAGTATTTTATTTCTGTTTGGACTTGTTTTGAAATTTCACTCCTTACTAAATCCATTCCTCCCTTCCCATCACCTCTGTCCCTCCCCACCCCGCCATCCTTGAGGATGTCCAATGCCTTCTGTTTTAACATGGCTCTCTGTTGCATGCCTTGGTGCTTACTAATTAATATGTCAGAATACTAACTTATTTCTTTGATTTTAATAAAAGTAATGTTAGGCTTTGAATCTGAAATGTCCGTTGAAGACTTAAGTGCTAAAGGTCTTCGGCTGCCAGCTGGTGGGTTTTTGGGACGTGCCTGCATCATGAGGTCCTTGACCTAACTAGTGTTTGAAATGACTACTGAAGTCATTGTTGTAAATGGTGGAAGCTGAGGGGTGGTTCTCACTGTGTCATTGGGGTTCCTCTGAAGGTATTCTTTGTCTCCGGACCGTTCCTTTCCCTATTTTCTCTGTGCATCCTGACCAATGTGAGGTCCCCTGTGCTATTCCAGCTTCACCCCAGCAAACAGAGCCAACCAAACACCCACTAAAGCATATGAAGCCGTGAGTCAAAGATTTATTTCCTTTCGGCTGCTCCTCTTAGGTGCTTCTGTACAGTGACACAATCTTACTGATGCGGGAGCCATAACAGCACCCCCCAAAAGAACAATGTTAGAAAAAAGATCGTTGGACGCAATAGCAGTACACACACCATCAAGTTTAGTTCGATGTGTATTTATATTTCATTTTTTTCAGATGATGGCTGTTGTAGACATCTTTGGTTTGTCTACTTTATAGTTTTATATATATTTATATATATATACATAAATACACAGTTAAAAAGCATTTCCTGTCAACCACAGAGAAAACAATTATAATTAGTTTAAACAAAGAAACGCTGGAGGTGTACTAAGACACATCCTCTTACCTTCAATTTTGTGTGGTTGGAACATCTTCACAGGCGTTTTGTGAATATTTAATAAAGCATTTAAAACATGTTAGATGGTGAATTTGATGTGAAAATATTTGTGATTCACTTGGGCAAAGGAATGAGTAATGAGAACTCAGATAAGAAAGGATCACTGTGTCAAATACTCCATTGTTTCTACGAACAATAAACCCCAAGAATGCAGAGAAATGATAAATCCTGCCTGGCTGAGTCATAGAAAGAACTGTCTAGATGTGGCCTGAGAACGGGATAACAGACGTGGAAACCAAATGGAAATGATTTACTTTTGGGGTCAAGGGAGTGGGTGACATTTGAGTTGTCATCAACAATGGGAAATATGTAATCCTTCGTTGGAGCCATTGTGAGTTTGCCTCCAGCCCCAGTAACCCACTCCCCTTTGTTCCCTAATGTCTCCCTGCAATTCATCTATACTTTGACACATGTCATGCTATAGGTAATTTGTACATGCTCATCTTAATCATATTAGACGTCTATGTTTATTGAGGCACTTATTCGCCATTTACTATGTACTTGTTACATGCCAAGCTAGTCTATTCATCAAGAAATGGCAACGAAGCAAATTAAATGCTAGTTGTCCTCATGATGTTTACATTTGACTAGACATGGCCTGTTTGAACCTTCCCCTTGCCATGGTGGGCATCCACTCCCGGCAAAATACGCTAGGCAAGCGCTCTTCCGGGAATCTGCATCCTGGTCTCTTGAAAGCTTATTATACTTAACATTTTTTTTAAAAAGTAGTATTTTTAAAAGAAAGATAATGATGTTTTATGCAGAGGAAGTCTACCAATAACTGTCTACTCAGACAACATTAAATTGTAAAGCAATTTAATAAGGCGTAATAAATTCAAAACCTATTCATATTAAAGAACATGAAAGACTTATTTCCAGTGTAATTGGTCTAATTATCTGTTCCCAGTTCTGAGACAAGAAAAGCAATATTTCAGTGAAATTTCTAGGACTTTATCTAATCTTTAATATAATTTAAATTACCTCTTTGGGAACATTCGTACCAATAACACACATTATGGATTGATTGGAATTAATATGATCTATGCTGATCTAACTGAGTGTGTCATCTTTGGGCTAGTTTGATGGAGGGGATATATGACAGTTATTCTTTTGTTTGTTTGTTTTTTCAAGGCAGGGTTTCTCTGTGTAACAGCCCTAGCTGAGCTAGATAGAACTTGCTCTGTAGACCAGAATGATTTGGAACTGACAGAAATCCCCTTGCCTCTGCCTCCTGAGCGCTGGTATTAAAGGCGTGCGCCACCACACCCAGCCAATCATTTCTTTTTATTCCACATATCCTCACTTTGAGTTTCCTTACTGTCTTCAGAGACCAGGTCACTAATCTTACCGTTACTGTGTCTCAGTTATTCGTGTGTGTGTGTGTGTGTGTGTGTGTGTGTGTGTGTGTGTGTGTGTGTGTGAGAGAGAGAGAGAGAGAGAGAGAGAGAGAGAGAGAGAGAGAACAGCTTGAACAAGTCCATTGTCCTCTCAGAGTTGAGCTCAGGGCCCAGGCTCAGCAGCAAGCGCCTTTACCCACAGAACAGTTCTGCCCATCCCCTGTTACATGTCTTAAACATCTCCCGAAGGATGGACACTTTCTCATCTCCTCTGGACTTACTTCTTCATGAGTATATGCCCCTTCCAAATATTTCCTTTCTCCACCTCGGGTGGGAAACACTTCTACCTACCCACCTCCATGATAGGCCCTGGCATACTATAGGTTTTTAATAAGTACTTGAATAACACAGGTTTATGAAAAGTAAAATGATTGTTTCAAATCAACAAATATTATTAAATATCCATGTGATGAGAATATCTAATAAAAATGACACAGAGAGCATGAAGTTGTCTGAGAAGTAAGATTCTTACAGTCTCTGACGTCTAGGGTTACCTAGTAACCAGGCATGCAGCAAACATAAGCAATGATTCTAGGTGTGCTATTATTAATTATTAGATTTGGTATATGTCATGAGTGCTAAAAATTTAGAGGAACACTTGGCGATGTGTCTCAAAAAGAGCACATGGAGGAAGAGACTTGAGCCTCTGATCTGAGAGGACAAGTGGAGGACCTATAAGTAGATAAGCCATCCAAGACTGAGAGAAGCGGCTGAGTATGGAGAGAGTTATCCCATCCCCTCCCCTCAAGTATTTCCTGCTGTGAATGACTTTAAGGATTTGAGTTGCCCTCCAAGCAAACAAGCAAATATAAAAATAGAAAGTGTATATGAACTATATGTACACGCATCCTGCAAGGCTTATCCTTAGGGATCCCAGGAGATATCTCCACTTCAAGATACTTAACTGAGATTTGCAGGAAGACTGTGCAGTGTTTGAAGATGAATAGAAAGGGGAAAAGGAAAAGTATTCAGTTTAGGGGCAGAAGAGATGACTCAGCACTTAAGAGTCCTGGTGGCTTTTGCAGAGGACCCAGGTTTGATTCCCAGCAGCTTAGGGCAGTTCATAACTGTCTGTAACGCCACGGTAACAACCAGGGATCCAGTGCCATTTTCTGGACATACACATGGTACACAAACATGCCTGCAGACAAAACACTAATGCACATATAATTAATGATAATAATGTTACAAAAGTATTCAGATTTGATTCTGAAATCGCAGCTTTCCCTTTGGCATTTTTCTTTGTTGTCTATGGGATGAGGACCATCACGATACTTTCCTCTCTAGTCCCTTGGAATGTTTAACAGTAATATTGACATCAGCCATATGCTATACAGGACATGCATATTTATTTTATGTAGAAGGAAAAACCCCAGAAGATTTTGTGAGTCATGAATAAGAGGATTGAAGCAGAATGTTAGAAGGGAAACTTGTTGGCAGTGTACACAATGGAATAAAAGCAGCAGCTAACTGTTGGTTACAGGAGAGGGAAGTACTGATGTCAACGTGAGATGGGTAGGCCAGACTGAACTCTCAATATGGGTAGCAGCAAGGCTTTTTTTTAAAAAAAAAATAAAGAAATGCCACTTAAGGGGGTGTTAGCATTTAAGAATATTTCTTCTGTTAAGAGGTCACTCACAGGAACCTACTCCCACTTAGCTAGTTAGAAAAGGCAGCATTGTAATCATTATAAATGTCCCCTTAAAATATTCAAGATGTGATAGTGACTGAAGTTGGAAGGGTGTATGAGAGTTGTTTTTTTTGTTTTTTTGGTTTTTTTTTGTTTTTTTTAAACACAGAAGCATCTTTTTGGATGTTTCTTATTAGATCACATAGAGAGACAGCATAGAATGTTCCCCAAAGTGAAACAATATACTGGTAAAATGAAATAACATGATAGTTTCCCTGAAGGACAACTGGCATCTTCTAATTCCTTCCAACCTTAACTTCTCTGATGGCTCATAATAGAATTTGGTATCAACTGGTCCATGGGTCCTATCAATTGATGGGTTCACTTTCTTCTTCCTGTTTCTACAATACTTTGTTTAGACCTTCTTTCCTTCATTTATTTTTAACTTTTTAGGTTTTATTTTATGTGTAAGGTATATGTACCATGTGTGTGCAGTGCCTATGGAGGCTAGAAGTGGGTATTGGATCTGCTAGAACTTGGATTATAGGCGATTGTGAACCACCATGTGGGTGCTGGGAATTGAGCTCTGGTCCTCTGGAAGAGCAGTCATTAGTCTTAACCACTGAACTAACTCTTCAACCTTTTACTTGAGTATTCTGTAACAGAAATTCTCTGACCCCATACCAGGTCTTTCCCCATTTCATCCCTCTTTTACTGTATAGCTAGAAGATTCTTTCTGAAATAGAAATTCATCATTAGTATGGTTTATAATCCACTTTTAATCTACTTTTACTGACTTAGCTCTAGCATCCATACTTATACTACCATCTCTGTTAAGAAGCATGGTATTCAGCACTAGACTTAACTTCACTGAAACATTATAACATATTAATCATACAACACAGGCTACAAGAATACTTGTGCCATCTTCTTTTCCTTCTTGGAAAATATTATATTCCTTAGTGGAAATGAATTAAATATTCATTTAATCCCTTAGGTGTTTATGATTATCTATCTATCTATCTATCTATCTATCTATCTATCTATCTATCTATCTCTAATCATCTATCTATCTTTCCATCTCATTTATCCTTCATGTACATTATTTATGTAGGTATCCACATTCTATCATTTTCCTGATTTTTAAAATTTAGACATGATAAAAAGTTAGAATTTAGCCCTCCCCACCCCGGACTCTTGTTCTATATGGGTTTACTTTTTAAACTTGGCACCAGTTTCTGTGTTTGATCTGTCACTATTTGCAACCTAGACTGGGTTGCCACTCCCAAGAGTTGATGAGTCATTTGCTCTGGGGTTGCCTCGTCCTTCCACTTAGCTTCCTGTTGTGGAGCTGGACCAAAAAGGTTGAGGTGTCTAATCTCTGGTCCTCGTTACCAGAAATGGATTAGATGAAGGTCACCTCCTCAGAGCAGAAGGCTTTTCATTCTCAGTGGCTACTGGATGGGCCAGATTTCCAAGTCAGAAAGGAGAGCTACTTCATCTATGAGCCCAAGGAGAGGATACCACCTTCTGAACTCACAATGTGGTTGTGCCACTTTTTGTCTCTTTCGTTGTTGCTTCTTTTAACCCTTCTGTGAGGCTCATCTCTTCCAGGAAAGTTCTCAGGGAATTTGCTAGTTCTCACTTTGTGTTTAGACTGTTGCGGTAGCCTTGTCCTGTCTTGTTCTAGCTTGAACAGGTTATCCTCTTAGAATATCTGTCCTCACTAGTTTCTTAATTCCTTGTGTTACCTGTTTGGACTGTGTGCTCTTAGAATCCAATTCTTTTCTTTTTTTCTTGGTTTATTGCCTTGTGTTGGTAAAGTACATTTTCTAGAAGCTTCCTAAAAAAAAGGTGTTTGGGAAGTAATTAACATCTTACCTTTTAAATTGTTTATGTGGTGTGTATGTGTGTATACTTGTGTATAGTATCCATAGAGGCTAGAAGAGAGTGTTAGATTCCTTGGAGCTGAAATTAAAGTTCTCAACTTTGAAACGTATTGAGTTTTTTGCACTGCTCAAGATCCAGCTGAGTACGTCCCTCACGCTGGACAAGCACCCCCATACTGGTCTAAATCCTCAGCTTCCATCTAAACACTAACGGAAACAACAAACCTTAAATGCTCAAGAAGGCCTTTATTAAGCTTTGGTATTTAAATTATTTATTTTGATGTGGGTTTTATTTCTGTTTTCGAGACAATGTCTTAGGTAGTTCAAGCTTTCTTCAAATTCCGTGCATAGCCAGGGACAACACTGAACTCATCGTCCTGCTCCTACCTCCTGAGTGCCGGGATTACCAGGACAGCACCGTGTGCATGGTTCTGAGAATCAGACTGGGGGGCCTCTGCATGCCAGGCAAGCATCCTATCAGCTGAGCTAAATCTCCAGTCCGGAATATGGAAATTCTGATTGGAAAAATATCATTCCTTATGTATTCTTTATTATTATTTCAATAATAAAATAATATTATATAACACTTATATTTTACTAATCAGTTACATTGCTAACATAAAGTTTGCCATCAAAGCAAGTATTGATTCTGTGTATATTGCTGGCTACCGTATCACAGAAACTTTTCGTACCTTCAGAAGGAGTCTCTAACATTTAAGATGATGATAGTCTCGGCACGAAAGGTGACCACGGGACCTTGGGTTCTAAGACATTTTCTTGAGGTTTTTTTTTTTTTTTGTATAGTTTTCAACTTTTCAGTTTCAGGATTATTTCATGCATCATGTAAACTACCTTTTCATATTTCTGTATTCTTTCGGGTTCTGAGGACGTGACAAGCAACATAGTAGCAAACAGTCCCACTCTTCTGGAGTGTGCCTCATTCTAGTGTGTGTGTGTGTGTGTGTGTGTGTGTGTGTGTGTGTGTGTGGTGGTAGTGGGGTGGGTAAAAGTTCAATAGGCAAAATAAACAGTGCTTTAGGTAGAGATGAATTCTAAGGACAAATGGGCAAAGCTTAAGAGGGTGGGCATGCACGACACTGCCCTTTCAGAGATGGTGGCCAAGAAATATTTCATTCGGAAAGTGAGGTTTGGGTGAGACAGCATGAACCGGGCCTCCCTGGGGGATGCTTTCTAGGCAGGAACTATCAGGTTCAAAGCCCAGAAACACTTGGCAAATAGTGAAAAAAAAAAAACCAGTGTGACTAGAGACAAAGGGGCTACGGGATCATCCAGGGCATGAGGGTAAAAGCGATGGGGATGCAGGGCATGTTCAGGATGACACACAGGAAAGGGGACATAGGAAGGTTTTCATCAGAGGAGAAACACGATCTGACCTCTGTCTCCTTGGGATCACTTTAGCTGGTGCTTTAAAAATAGGCTAAAGGCAGACAGAGGCAGAGACAGGTTGCTGCTTTTCTTGTTTTCTTTTTTGTTTGTTTGTTTGTTTTGTTGTTTTTGAGACATGGTTTCTCTGTGTAACTGTTCTGACTGTGCTGAAAGTCACTTTCCAGACCAGGCCGGCCTCGAACTCATGGAGATCCATCCGCCTGCCTCTGCCTCCCAAGTGCTGCGATTAAAGGCAGGCGCCAACACTGCCCGGCTGGCAAGCTGCTATTTGAGACTCTAGTAGAAAGTGGGGAAAGAGATGGTGGCTTGTATCATGTTAGGTGGCAACGGGGATTGCCGAGTGTACTGGATTTCTTTATGTGTGCCTAGAGAAGATGGGGCACGATTTGCTGACCAGACAGCACCGAGGCTGTGAGATAAAGAGGAAACAACGATGCCACCAAGGTTTTGGCTCAGTCCTGAAAAGAAAATAAGTTGCCAAAAAGAGAATGAGGAAGAAGTGCAGGAGAAACTGATTTTATTTTTGAGTGGAGGGAGAGAAGCTAAGATGTTAAGTGTAGTCTGGAATTGGACATTGGCAGTGTAAGCTGACCACATAATGCACTCAGATTTGTAGATCTGTACTTAACACGTAGATCTGCACTTTACATGTAGATCTGTACTTAACATGTAGATCTGTATCTAACATGTAGATCTGTACTTAACATGTAGATCTGTATCTAACATGTAGATCTGTATTTTCAGGAGAGGCATGTGGTCTGGCCTTATAGATGTGGAAGCCAATAGATATTGGTGGTTCATATATCTGTAGGACTGGACAAGACAGCTTGTGTGTGTGTGTGTGTGTGTGTGTGTGTGTACACATCTACGTGTCTGTCTGTGTGTAGTCTAAAGAGATCTAAGAGCTGCTTTCAAAGGCATTCTTGGACAGAGAGCCAGGCTCTGTCAGGAGGAGCACAAGAGGCAGAAAAAAGGGGAAATGAACTAGAAGGAAAAGGCAAAATGTTGTGGACCACAGTCAAGCAAGAAAAGAATTCCGAGGGTGAGGAGATGACCCACTTTGCCAAGTCCCACAGAGAACCGAGTAAGTCGAGGACAGTGAACCACCTACTTAAGGCAAAAATAGTGTTCGTGGTGCGGCGGGGGAGGAAGTTAGATGAGGGATTAAGAAGGGCAGGAAGGGGTAGGGAAGAGTTGGCACGGACAATCCTTCTAAGAAGCTTTGCTAAAAAGTAAATAGGAGCAAGAGCCCAATTTTCAGTCTCTGTTGGATTTTATGAATTCACATTTATTAATTATGCATAGGATTGCTTTGTTTTCTTTTTTTCCCCCCATTTTCGAATCCTTTATCCTTTTGTTCTGCTTGCTGGGACCTAAAATGCTTCTGCTGACTGGTCCTGCTATCATTTTCAGCTCAAGAAACCTTTCTTTTTCTGGTTATTCACAGGGCCTCTGAACTCAGCCCTTGTTCTTCATTTATCAAAAGCTTTAATGTTGAAATATTGGAAAATGAATATATTTCACTAATCACCCATCAACTTTTGTTTTGGTGGCTTTTTTCCCCCCTAAAAGATTAAAGGGTGCTTAAGATATCTAAAATGGTATGAGTGGCAATGAAACACAATCCACAACTTTATGACATTTGGGCTTGGGGATGTAACTCATTACTAAAAAATACTTGCTTAGCATACGTGAGGTCCTAGTATATCCCTAGCAGTACTTTCATATAAGCTGTACATATGTGCATATTGTACATAATATATAAGGTTACATATAATATACAGTGTGTAGCATTAAACGATTTAACCTCCCAGTGTTATTTTATAGTATCATCTCAATTTCCTAAAAGGGAGTCAAATATATTTTTTTTCCTGAAGCTTATTTCTTTCTATATTTCTTCTATGTCTAACTCAGCTTCCTGCTCTTGTCCTGTTTGTTTTGATCTGTTTCTCATCTTAAAGACTCCCTTGGTTAGGTTGGAGACCCTTGTCTATCCATCTGCAGTTATGAGCGGAGCCTAGAAACTTCGGTAGAAAACTTGGTGTGTATGGATAGCAGTGCCCAGCTACCAGCTTTCAGTGGCTAAGACAAAACCCAGCTTTGTTTTTCTCTCTTTCCCCCCAAATATCTGCCTTTCTATTTCACTTCTCTTGGTTTTTCTGCTTTCGCAGGAAGAATTTCATTGTTTCCGACGAGGGCGTATTATTCACTAGATTTTCATCAACTTCATCTTTCTTAAGTGGCACCTGGCCTCCGTCCTTGGCTATGCGTGGGGGCTGGGGTTCATTTTTCCTTGGCAGTAAGCATTTATATTCTGTCCAGACTTGAGCATGGAGAATGAATGTCCGGGCACTAGGAGTCAGGGAAAGGTACTTAAAATTCCATACAAGTTTGAACCAGTCCTGTTACCAGCTCTTCTCTATCCTGTGGCTTCTGGAGATGCCTTTCATTTCCAGAGTCTGCAGCTCTGGGGGGCGGTAAGGACCAAGTCTGCTCATTGCATGGGCACATCCCCACCAGACGCTGAGCTTTTACTGTCATTTTCTCCTTCTTGGCATTCTCCAGCCCTGCTGCTCCTTCCCATGCATCTCAGCGACCCCTGTTCCTATCCCTTTGCCTCTCTGGTTTCATCAACTGTGATCCAAAAAGGTGTTTTGAAAGAATGAAAGCAAATTCATGTTTGATCACAGTGCATGTTGTTGTTATGATCCCTGTTTTATTATGGATTATTGTTAGTTATGCCCTACTGTGCCTAATTTATAACATAGGTGTTATCACAGGTAAGTACAGAGACAATAAGACCGTACATTCAGGGTTCGTTTTCAGCACACTGCCTGGCATTCACTGGGGTTCCCCAGGGATGAAGGTGGGAGCCCTTCATTGCTTCCTCAATCATCCTTTTAAAAGTAAACCCATAAATAATTAAAAATACGTGTGATATTAATACCAATGTAATATTTATTAAGAAAACTCAAAAATTAAAATGTGATAAAGTGCTTTTTTTAAAAAAAAAATAAAGATAGCATCTTAATTTTTTTAATTAGTTAAGCTTGAGAGGGAAGTAGCTTGTGGCATTGATTGATGAAGTGTATAAAAATGTCTGGATGCTGATACCCATAGAACTTTTAAGCATGTTATTTGTTCTGATACTGAACTCTGGTGAAGTACTGGTGGGGAAGGTTGGAAAGGAATTATTGGATGAAATTGGGTAATTTAATTACTTAGTCTCTGTTGGGGATTTGTGTGAACATAGTGGTAAGCAAAGTAGATGTAACCCATACTGTCACTGAACATAGAGATTAATGTCCCTTCCAGATGTGTCCTTGGGGAGACAATGGTCTCTTGTTCTTTCCTCACTGTCTCATGGCTTAGTAATGGGCTTCTTGGGCCCTATGCTTCTGCTACAGGCCTGGAGCAACGTGGCTCATTCATAGCTGGTTCACCCTCTAGAGCCATGAGTCAACACAAACCATTTCCACTTTCGGTTGGCTTTCTCAGGTATAACTGACTAACATACCTCTCACTCTGCGCCTTTAATGGTGAAAGCAGAACAGAGTGTGAAGATCTTTAACAGATTGCTCTTGAGAGAACTTCATTTCAATACTATCTAAAACAGTTAACTTTGTGCACCGTTCTCTGGAATCCTTTGGGTAAGAGAGGGAGGAGAAATCTTATTGCAGCTTCTTCCTTCTCTATCAGTTTTTGTTACAACTACTATCAATCACCCCTCACTGAAATGTTTACATAGAAGTAAAACACATCCTTATTGGATATTCAGAGCATGGTTTTCTATGCTTTGAAGACATAGATACGAAAACCACCACTACTGAAAAAAATTTCCTCTTTTCAAGCATGCAGTGGTGAAATCTGTGTGTCTACGTACACATCAGATTTTCTCTCTAGAAATACAGGTTTCCCAGCGCTCCCACACTTGTGGGATATTTACCTTCCTGTGTTTAAGGGTTTAGAATCAGAACGATTGGGGTTGGCAGCTTGAGTTCTCCATATGTGGTCTTGGGTGAGTTGATTAATTTCACCAAGCTTTATTTGCATCTGTCCTGAAATGAAAAGGGTAATGCTTTTATTTTAGGACTCTTGCAAGAGCTAAATGAGAAAATGTATTCAGAGCTCCCAGGATAGGGAGTTATCCACAGATAGTGTTGAAGGAATCACATGCATATGTATGTATGTAAATATTCAGTCCACTTGTTAAGAAGGGTTTGCAAAGTCGTTCGCCGTTTCAACCTCTCCTTTGCAGAGGCAGGGCTGATAATGACCTGTTTCATGGGACTGAGTCAGATTTGTTGGCTCTAGGAGTCACTGTTTCCTCACAGCCCATGCATGCAGTGTCTTCCATGATTAAACCTCCATCCGCTCCACCCCTGCTGTACCTCTTAATTGCTTCCTGTCCACCCTTCCAGGACACGACTTTTCCTTTCTCCCACTCCAGATGATTACGCAACAGTCGGACGCTCTTTCTCCTGGAGTCCCTTTAAAAAGCAACTTGAGGATAAATTATTATTCCAAGTGAGAAACGAGGCAACTCGACTCTCACTTCATCCATGAGTCAAGAAGCATATTGGTCATGAGTTCTGATGCCATCTTCCTCACTGATTTAGAATAGAACTGATAAGTTGTTCACTCTTGCTTCTAGATTTTCTTTTTGATAAACGATTAGGAAATAAGTAGGTTGGCTTGCCTGTGCTGGTTGATGGGAACCATAATGGGGACAGGGTCCTGGAAGGACATCTGGTAGAAAGACCACTATCCATGGACTCAAGCAGTTGGGGCTCTTAGTTTCTCTACTACGGTGATTTCAGAGTAGGGACTATGGGAAAAATTATGGAAAAGAAGTGAGTCTTTCAAAATACTCTCCGTATTCAAGTGGCTTTACCCCGGCAATGCTCCTTCTTTGTAGGAGCATTTGTGAAGGAATGAAAGAAAACTCGAGAGAGGCCTGGAAGGAGGCACATCATCATAGCATAGTGTTCAAGTTGGGGTTGAGGTGACCGGAGGAGGCCTCAGTTGTACCCAAGGACTTAGCGCATGTGGCTGTGAACAGACACTGTTTTCTGTTTTTGCATCCAGAAAGAGCAATTTTTAAAAGTTAGGAAGCAAACTTTCTATCTAGTGAGTCACTCCATCTATTGTGCAACAGTTTATCTAAAACCTCTGGAATGTGTTCATGTTTTCGGTCAAATATCAGATTTTTATATATTTTTTATAAAGTGAAAAAAGGTTTTAATTTTTTAGAAATTGTAAAGAACTGAAGTCTCAGGGAAGAAGCTGGAATGTTATATCCCAGGACTCGTTTTTCCCAACCCTTCCTTCCCATGCACATTTAATGTAAATTGTTCACGGCAATCGCCTTCCATCTGAAAACACGAAAACTCTTATTACCTTTGTAGTCCCTGCATAGGAAATGCCAATGTGTTGACATGGCTGAAGCAGACAGCATGTTACACAGAGCCGTGCATTCTCTTGTTCTAGACTGTTCCACAAACAACCGGCATCCCAGAAGTGCTGTCAAGCTACCCACTTCCGAACAAGTTCTTACCTGTCGCCGTCGCTGTGACGGGCTTCACACATCCGTCACCACAGACACCGAAGAAAGCATGTGTGGTTGTGAGAAATAAAGGCACTCCCTTCAGAACTTAATGTTTGTTTGTTTTCTTTTCAAAATGCTGCTGTGCTCGGGGCAAGAGTGGCGGGATTGAGAGGGCAATGTGGCAGAGAGTGGCAAAGCCGGAGCAAAGCTCCATTCCCTGGTCAGAACATGCTTCTTTCCAGGCAGGCGATGCCTGAGGAGAACAGAGAAGGTTTCCCATTACATCTCAAACCAGAAGGCCTGGTAACAATGAGTGCTTCGTTCAATTCTAGTCGTTTGTATGTGTTAACTTACTGTACCCTGGAAGTCCAGCTACTGGGTTCTAGGGTTCAAAAGTCCCTGCCGCTGAGGTGTTAGTTATATGTAAAATATAAACAAAAGAAGCCAATTTCACAAAGGATGAGAGGGTAGTAAGCTGGCCAAGGAGAGTTGTGGAGGCTGGAGGGGGGTGAAAGTCTATTAAGTTACAGGTAGACAGCTGTGAGAAATTCTGGTGTGCTTTGGAGAGTAAGGTGATAATAAAACACACACACACACACACACACACACACACACATACACACAGCCTGCCAATCTAGTTGATATGTACATGTGTGTATGGCTGATGACTTGGGGTTGGGTAACCTATTGGGGGCTTATCTCTGAGAAGACTGTCTCTCACTTAGCAGCCACTAATTGCCTGTAACTCTTTATCTAGAGTTAGGGTAGGGTCTTGTGTGGTTTCCCTCATCCTTACTGGCATGCCCACTGGTATTGTCTTCATTCAGGTCTTGTTTGGGCAACCAGGTTGTTAAAACTGAGGGTTGCCGCTTCTGTCATATATAGAAGAGATAATCTCACAGCAGATGTCCTGGTGCCCTGGCTCTTAGTGCTCCTTCCTCCACGATGTTCCCTGAGTCTTGGGTGGAGAGACTCTACTGTAGGACATCAGTCATGCTAGGCTCACCATGGGCAGTTGGTTTCTGTGGCCAGCTATGGATCTCTGTGATGCTGGTACTCTTTAAAGCATTTACTATAGGTTGAGTAATATTTTCCACCAAGGCCCAAACTAGGCCCATTGGCCGCACCAGCAGTCTGTTTCAAGTGCTCCTTCCTTCTGATCTTAAGACTTTGAGACAGCGTACATTTTTAAAAGCAACCACCGTTTTCTCTAATAGTGAAACTAAAATGGTGGCAGGGAAAATCTAGACAGGCTGGTCTAGGTGAACATTCCTTTCTGATTCATCTACATCTCCTCCTCCTCCTCCCCACTCCTCCTCCTCCATTTTTTCCTCCCCTGTTTTTGTTTTTCTGAGACAGAGTCTCACTATGTACATTTTCATAGACTTCTATCTCAGTGGACCATGCCCATCTTGAACAGCAAGCCTCAGGCTAGAATGACCCTTTAGCATGCCGAGTCATTGCTCGGTGCTCCAAACTTTCTCCACTCCGATATTTTAATTCATTAAAAAAGTTGGTTCCCAGCTTAAATCAAGGTCTTCAGGTTGAACCAAGTAAAAAGTTCCCACTGTATAAGTAAAGACAAAACTCTTTGCTGTTGTATAAGCACTGAGAAGGATCCTATGTTTTACAGTTAGCTTTTTAGAAATTTCTAGACTCACAGCAAAGTGAGGGTATGGAGAGGATGTATACCCCTGCATCCTCCCTCCCTTAATATCCCCTTCACATGCACAGTTCCCCCCCAACAACAATGTAGCCCACTCATCAACATGGTACCCTTGTTACAAATGATGAACCCATATAGAACAACATAACGTCCCCAAACCCATAGTTTACTTTTGAGCTCTTTTGCTGCAAAGGCTTGGATAAATATAATAATATTAATGTGCCACTATAATATCAGACAGAATTCTTCAATACAATCCTCTGTGCTCTGTGTAAACCTCTTTCTCTCCTGCGGTCCTTGTAAAACCATCAACTTACTTATTTAATCTGATCTCCGTGTTTTTATCTTTTCCAGAATGACATCAAGTCAGAATCATATAGGATGCAGCCTTTCATGTTGGATTCTTTCACTTAGCCCTAATGCTTCAGTGTGGGTTTTTTTTTTTTTTTTTTGCAGTGTTTTGTTTTGGTTGTCTTATGAAGTTGAACTCATGCTAGACAAGGGCTCTATCACCTAACTACATACTAAGTTTCCTTAATTTCACTTCGTGGTTTGATAGTTCATGGTTTTATTTATTTTTTTTAATTGTGTGTGCATGTGTTTGTGCCGTGTGTGGAAGTCAGAGGAAAAGGTTGTACAGCTGGCACTCTCCTCCCACCTTGACATCATGCTCTCTGGGGTTCAAACTCAGGCTTGTTCTTTCCTTGTTGAGCCATCTTGCTAGTTTATTGGTGGTTCATTTCTTTTTAGCACTGAGTAAAAGCCCACCATTATTTATCAGAATTTATCTATTCACTGACGAAGGACATCTTGACTGCATCCAGCTTTTTGTAATTACGGCTGACGATGGAGCATCCACACACAGGTTCCTGCGTGAATACAAGTTCACAACTCCTTTTACTAAACACCAAGGAGTATGGTTGGCGTATCATACTACTGCGTTTTGTACAAAGCAACCAATGGTGGTGCTATTTTCTATTCCCACCAGTAATGAATGAGATCTTCTGGTCCACACCCTTCCAGCAGTGTTGTGGGGTTTGATTATTTCCGCTGTTGCTTCAACTTTCATTACTTTGGTGACAAGAAATCCATAGTATCAATGAATTAAGCACGAATAATAAAAACTCCAGGTCAGAAACTGGGGTTCACCCGGAAGATCTGAAAAGCAAAACAACCAGCCACTGGCTCTTACCTCGACCTCCGTCTGAAATGGTGACCCTGCCTCCTGGAAGCTCAGAATGAGACTGTGTGTTGAGAGCTGTTTCCTTCTGTTTTATAATCCTCTCCAGGGCTGGGATTAAAGGCATGCACCACCCTTTTTTTTTTATGGCAACTAGTGTGGCTACTGAGATTAAAGGTGTGTGTCATTATGGCTACTGGGATTAAAGGTGTGTGTTACCATAACCTGGTCCATAACACTGACCAGTGGGACTGTTTCACTCTCAGATCTTCAGGCAGTCTTTATTTATTAAAATACAATTGAAATGCCACTACATATGGAGATTAGCATTTTCATGAACACCAAAAGAGGGAATAAGATCCTATTCATTACTGATGGTTGTGAGCCATGATGTGGTTGCTGGGAACTGACCTCAGGACCTCTGGAAGAGCAGTCAAGTGCTCTTAATCACTGAGCCATCTCTGCAGCTCTGGAGATGAACGTTTTCAAATTCCGTACTGGGGGGGATAGAGAGTTTAGCCAGTAAAGTGTTAGCCATGCAAGCAGGAGAACTTGAGTTCAGCTTTCCGGCACCCAGTTACAAAGTCAGGTAAATAGATTATGTCTAGAAAGCTAGGAGGGAGGAAATAGGGTGGAGAGAGGAGAAGTTTTCTGGTCAGCCTCTCTAGTTAAATCACGGACTCCCTAGATTATTGAAAGACTTTGTTTCAAAAGTATGGCATAAAGCAGACGTTCTCAACCTGTGGGTCGTGATCCAATGGGGGTTGTATATGGAATATTTACATTATGGTTTGTAAAAGCAGCAAAAATTACAGTTATGAGGTAGTGATGAAATAGCTTCACGGTTGAGGGTCACCACGTGAGGAACTGTATTAAAGGGGCACAGCATTAGGAAGGTTGGGGACCACTGTCTTAGATGGATGAGCACTAATGTAGTCTAAAATCTATTGATTAATAGAAAATAAAACAAAGAAACAAAAAATAAAAGAGAAACAGAATCCCTAGAGGTAAACTCAGTAATCAGGGTGTGAACACGTTAAAAAGAGGGAACCAAAGCCATTAGTGAGGGTTGTTTTAATTGAATTACTAATTAGGAGGAGAAAAAAATATAAAAGCCTATATTTGGTTGTAGCACTCAGTGGTGATTATTTGAGTCAAGAAATGGATGGGAGTAAGTAGGGAGGGATGTTCCCTCAGCAGTTTGATGATTTTGGCAACACTCCAACCAGTGTTGCAAGAAAGGAAGCAGCCTCAAGATGAAATCTCTTGCAGCTTGGCATCTGCCCAGAACTGAAATGTTGACAGGGAAGTGCGGGCACACCCAAAAACATCCTGATTAAATTGCAGGTGTTGTGCAAAACCAAGTGGGAAGACAAAATGCCCCGAGCACTAAAGCCAGTTCTGGTGGTGGCTGCACTGGTGTGAAGAGTGTTTGCTATCCTAAAGCCTCAGGGTGTGAGAGAGTTGTTTTGTATTTTCATTGTAGATTGGAGCCTTTCTCAGAGAATCATAATCTCTTTGATCTGAGAAGGACTTCTTAGAACAACTTTCCCAGTGGAATATATTTTTCCAGAAATATTTGCCTTCAAATAAAATCCAGGGACGCTCTATGGGGGTAGGATGTTATCTTATTAGTAAAAATAGCTTTATGAGTTCAGTTTGAACAAATCCACTCATCACCCAGCTGATAAATGGAACCAGTGGTGTATTTTGGTTAATCAGAAAACTTGGAATGAGAATCATTGTCATGTGACTTTATGGGATACTTATTATCTAATTCATTTTAGTATTCTTTGTGTGTCTTTACACATTATGAAACAAATCCTAATTAGCACAGGGACATATTTGCAAATGAGAGGTCTCCAGTAATTCCCTTCCAATCTTGCCAGTACCCCTGCTGCAGGAGAAATCGTCCTTCCGAGACCAACTGAAAAATGAGTCAAGTTGGAACTGCAAGTTAATGCATCCAGCGCTAGCTAGCATAGAGCTCTTTGGAGTGTTTTAAACGTTATGATATTTAAAATATTCTTTCACATCTTAAAATGCCAGTGTAGGCTACCATCTGTTTAAACCTCGACACAAAAGCTCTCCCGTTGAACCTAGAGATTGCTACGGGCCATTGGAGGTAGCACGATCATTATTTCTCAAGAACCAAAGAGTGGGCACTCCGGCAAAACAAACAAGCTTAATGCTGTTAAATAAAATGATTTACATTCCTGTTCTGAAATGTCACAATGAGGACTTCAATCTGGGCTTCTTGACTGCTTTTCTGTTTGATTTTCACGCAGAACGAACTGAACACAATGTGTAATGTTCCCTAATTGCCAGTTTTATCCAGTTAGCATCTCATTTAGAATGTGCCTTGTGGGCCGGTAATCTATCTTATTAATGGGTCTTTCATCAGTTAGGTTGAAAGTCCCTTCTTAAAGGAACCAAGCCCGGATATTTTCCTACTGCCATGAGCAGAAGTAGGAAATTAACTTCCACATAGTACAGGATTAGTCACATTGCGATTCTGCATGTAAGCTGTATGTGAACTTATTCTAAAGTAACCTTTTATTATGTAATGTTCTTGATGTGAGACATTGTGCAGATGCTTCCAAACACAGTATTTTCAGCACATGGACTGATTAATCTATAATTGTGCTTAAAATCTCATAAAAACAATTTATGTACTGTTCATTAAAGGGGCAGGTGTTGAGTATTCCCTATTGTTTTAGTTCAATGCTGATTTTGTAGAAGGTTGGTATTCCTTCCTTTCTTTCTCTCTCCCCCTCTCTCCCTCTCTCTCCCCCTCTTTCCCTCTCTCATTCCCTTCCTCCCTCGCTTCCTCACTCCCCCCTCTTCCTTCCTTCCTTCCTTCCTTCCTTCCTTCCTTCCTTCCTTCCTTCCTTCCTTCCTTCCTTCCTTCCTTTCTTTCTTTCTTTCTTTCTTTCTTTCTTTCTTTCTTTCTTTCTTTCTTTCTTTCTTTCTTTCTTTCTTTCTTTCTTTCTTGTTTCTCAAGACAGAGTTTCTCTGTGTAGCCATTACCCCCTGCTGTTCTGGAACTCTGCAGAACAGGCTGGCCTTGAACTCAGATTTACTAGCCTCTGCCTTCCAAGTACTGGGTATAGTTGTGCCTGGCTGGAAGGTTGGTCTTTGGTGCAGTAAGTATATGCAAATATAAGAAACTATCAAGTCAAAGATAGTTACTTTTACTGAGTTTGTCATTAAAACAGGCTTTTAATGGTTAATATTATCTCTTTCTAAATTGACAATTTCTTTGTTTGATATAATAATGCCAATCCAGTCAATAAACCTATTTATTTTTTTATAAAAAGTGTCATGAATAAAAACAATTGTAATTTGTCTTTGGTTTAAAGAATGAATTAACAAATTATGTTTATATTTTATAACATAAGGATAGTATTCCCAGAACCAGTGGTATATTCATTTTAGTTTCAGAATTATTTTAGACATTTCTTTAATTTATTTAATTTACATTGTCACCCTTTAAAAATGTTTTCAATTGCAAAGTGTCAACTTTAATTCATCCTTGCATCTCTTGGGTGCCTCTCTGCTCCATCTGGACTGACTGTTCCTTTGAACACTTAGCAGTTTTCATGTACTGATGGGTAATTTTATTTTTCTGAATCTGTTTTTTGGCTTGAAAATTTTCTTTGCTGGTTTCCTGCCGTCTTCCCCTGAAAAGCATCTTTAGAGCGTGTTCCCGAGTTGGGGTATGAGAGGTGAAGGCTGTGAGGCCTTTGATATCTGAAATGTGTTGATTTTACATAACATTTAGCTGAGAGTTTGACCAGGTGTGGAAATACAGTTTAAAATATTTTTTTTCAAGTACTATACCCATTTTACAAAAAAAAAAAACCTGTGGCTGCTATTTTTGAAGTGGTATTGTTTTCTTTTTAATCTCTTTACATGTATACTCGCAGTATCTTTAAGAATTAAAATAAAATTAGACCTTTACATAAATATTAGCAGGGGCAGGATGCATCATCTAATATCTGGTTCCGTATCGTCATTTAACCCCAAGCTCTTTGTCAACATTATAAATCTTCATCCAATGCCTTCAGGTGCATTACACAATCTCTTTAAGATTCCCGTAGATTCCTGGGAAAGCATCAAGCATCGGTGTGCTTCCTGCTGACAAAGAGAATTCCAAGCTGTTTTGTCTTTGGAAGCTCTACCATGCCATCATGGAAATCCCCTTAAGTTCCTGACATGCTGGAGATGGTCTTTTCAGGTAACTATTATCTCGTGTCTTGTTCCTCTTTCTTCTTATTGTCTCCATCAGTTATAAAGGAAGGGACTGTGGGTGTCAATTTCCTTCCTTCCTTCCTTCCTTTCTTTCTCTTTTCCTTTGTGGTTTTTTGTGCTTGAAATACTGTTCCTTTGTTTTTACTCTTTAAAAAATTTAATGCTACTTATTGATTTATTCTGTTTGTGTGTGCATGTGCTTGTACCACGGGTGGAGGTCAGATGCCAGCTGTGAGGGCTTAATTTTCTCTGTCTACTTTCTTTGAGGCAGAATCTCTCCTGGCTTTTACTGCTGTGCTACACACTCCAGGCTGGCTGGTACTCAAACTGTTGCATGGTCCCCTGCATCTGCCTGTAGAAGATGGAAGGGTAATGCTGGGATAATAGACATGCATCCACATCTACCTTCATGAGTTCTGTGAATGGAGCATAGATTACCAGAGTTGGAAGGTCATTTATCTGGCCCTATTCGAATTCCTGTAGACAACTTGGGTAGAGTTCAAAACTCACAATGAAGTATTTCTTAGACTTTTAAAAGTATTCTGTAACCACTAGAATTGTCTTTGAAAACCCAAGTATTTTTTAAAATTATTTTTATTTTTTACCCTTGGCTTCATGTATATGATCTGTTTTTCTTGTGATCTGGGAGGATAAAAATCTTGTCACTCTGTGCATTTTGAAAGTTCGTGATTTTGTGTTTGGTGTGGACTTTTCTTACTCATTGTGTTGGGAAGTGGGTGAGCAATGATAAGCTCAGTTCTTAGAAACTTCTGTAGATGATTTTGTTGTGTTTTCTCTCTTCTTATCTGAGATTTCTGTTGGTTATATGTTGGCATCCTGGTCTGGTTTTTTGCTTGTCTTTTAAACTTTTGCATTTTTTTCCATCCCTAGCCCTTCTAACACATTTTACATTTCTGATCTCAACCTTTTAAGTTTAAGAGCTCTCTTCATATTCTTAATGATGTGTCCAAAGTGGTGTTAACTGTGGTTCTTAAGGATGTGTTTAAAATAGCATGACTGTGGTTTTTAGCATAGAAAACTTTTCTTCAGGAGCTCCAAGAAGCTAGACTTGGCTACCTGTCTGATATCGTAAAGAGATGAGCGAAAAGCAGGGAAAGATTGATTCTATGTGGACATGGGGGTAGGAAAGGGAATAAAGAAAGCAGTCCAGGAACTTTCTACAGGCCGTTTTGGGGGTACTAACATGGGTTCAGGTTGAAACAGAAAGTTGTCCATAGCTAAGTAATTCTGGTCAAGATGTGGTCCTGTCCATCATTGTCCTTGTCCTACTGGGGCTCTGGTTCTAAAAGGCACTCTCCCTGAGAGATGGTGTGATAAGTTACTAAACCATGGTTCTGTTCATCACTAGAGATGTAGTCTAATTCTTAGGGACATAGGGGAGGTAGCTAGTCCCTCCATGTGGGTTGAGTCAAAGGGACTCAGGAGGAAAGTTAAAGATGATAATTTAACTTGGTGCCTTCAAAATATAGACACAAAAGGAGGCAGAGATGTCAGGCTAGCATTCCTTAAGTTACTTTCTGGGTCTGAGCAAACAGACAATAATTTTTAGCAAAAGTGGCTTTTATACATGTTTTTTCAATGGTATTTTGCTTTTTGTTTTATATTGGCAATATTTTTTCTTATTTCTCTGAGGGCTTTAGCTTATTTAGGGGTGAGGTTTTCTATCTCAACCATAACTCTTCATTTCTAGTCCCTTTTACTGTGTGTTTTTTGGCTATTGTTTGCCATGTTACATCTTTTACTCAGATGTCTCCTATCCTCTGTGTGTTCCTAACATCATAGTTTCATATACTAAAAGAGTGAGTGGGAGCCCTGAGGAGCTTTGTTCTGATGCAGCTGGATTGGATGCTTTGCTGGAGAACCTACAGGTAGCAGTATCTCTAAACTTATTTGTTTCTCATTGTCCTGGAAAAACAAACTCAGGACCTCCTGCATGCCAGACAAGTGTTCCACCACTAAGCTACATCTCCAGGTTTTCTCTGTGTGTGCACATGCATGTGATTTCACTTTTGAGACAAGGCTGACCTTGAATTTATCATTTTTCTATTTCAGCCTCTTGAGTAGCTGGTATTATAGTCCTGTGCTACCAAGCCAGACTGTAGGTTTGTTCTGATAGGCTAGTTATCCTAAGAATTTTTTTGTTTCTATGACATATGCTCTTGTACATATTCATATATTTGCATTGCAGGTCAAGCTTGACTATGACTTTGGGTGTCGTCTTTAGTTGCTCTCTATATTAACTGTTTTTTTTTTTTCCAGGCAAGATCTCTCTGTTATGTAGCCCTGCCTGTTCTGGAATTTGCTATGTAGACCCAGCTGACCCTGAACTCACAGAGATCCATCTGCCTCTGCCTCTCAAGTTCTGATATTCAAGATGTAGGCTACCAGACCTGGTACCACATTAATTTTTGAGACAGGTCTCCCTCTGCCTAGAATTCAGCCATTGGCTAGACCAGCTCCAGACAATGCCTTGTGTTAATGTCCCCAGCTGCAGGGGTCACAGACACTAATCCTCATACCCAGCTTTTTATATAAGTGGTAGGGACCAGAACATAGGTTCTCATGTTTACACAACATGTACTTGATCTACTGAACCATCCTCTTAACCCTTATCCCAAGGCATACAAGGCATGTCCTCTTGATTTAGGACAGTGTGTGTGTATAAAAGCTTCTTCCTCATGTTCTGCCATTGCTGATGTGTTTAACTTTGTTTCTTCCCAGTAAATGCCTTACCACCATTTCTGGCTTTACAGGGTCCAAGAGTCTGATGCTGTCATTTCATCCTCTGTCCTCAAATTCCTTGCAGATCTGTGCTTTTTTCATATCTCTTTTTTCATATCTCTAGCTTCATCTTAGTGGAGCCCCGTGGGAAGAAAATAAGGATCAAAACATATGTTCTCAGACTTAACAGATTTTTCTTTTGTTGTTGTCGTCGTTGTAGCTTAGCATTTGCTTAATAGGACATTTGGGAGGATTTAAAAATCAAACAAAATTCCCATTACTTTAGTATAACTACTTAGTAAAGCATTTTCAAATGTTTATGTATTTTTTATGGCTTACTCATGTCACATGTATTCATATCTCATTTTGCAATTTAATATTTATCATAGATTTTTTTCATGGTTATATGTTGATGTCACATGACTTGCTAACATTATTATTTATAATACCCAGATCAACACATCTTCACATTGGAATCTTTCTTAACTAGTTTCCTAAATATATATTCCTTAGTGAAATGATTCAGTTCAAGGGGAAGGATATTTTTATTGATCCTGTAACATCTTTCTATATTGGTTTTCATAAAACTGTATGCCAAATTTTAATATCTCCTATCAACATCAATGAAGATATGACACAAATGTTATCAAAATTATTGGCCCTTCGGTGGTTCCCTAAGACACAGATTTTGATGCATGAAAGTGCCTCTCTTTTCTCATCCCCCTCTTCTTCCTCTTCCCTTGCATCCACTGCACACACATGCTCACACAGCCCCTGTTATGCCCAAATTTCTGGTCCCCAAATGAATTCACGGAGTTGGAGCCAGATTTCCAATGCAAATTACATGAGGGTTTTTAATTCAAACTCAAGTTTGGACCAACACCTTTCCAGCACCCCAGCATGGTGGGTGCAGAATGTGTGGCAGGGAGCCTTGGGTCGAACTTTTAAAGGGGAAACCGCAATCGGGGGCATTCATGTCCTGTCATCTTATCCGATGGGTAAGGAGGGCATAGGGTAAGGTGGTTTCTGAAACCATTGGTCAGTTTTTGGGTGTGAAAACCTAACAAAGAACCATTAATAACTGGTGTAGGAGGTCCTTCTGTATTTCTGTTGCTTTCATTGGTTGAATAAAGAGACTGCCTTGGCCTTTTGATAGGGCAGCCCTTAGGTGGGTGGAGGAAACAGAATGGAATTCTGGGATAGAGAAGGCAGAGTCAGGGAGAGCTGCCATGAAGCTGCCAGGTCAGACACGCTGAATCTTTCCCGGTAAGCCACGACTCATGGTGACACACAGATTATTAGAAATGGGTTAAACGAATATGTGAGAGTTAGCCAATAAGAGGCTAGAGCTAATGGGCCAGGCAGAGTTTAAATGAATAGAGTTTCTGTGTAATTATTTCGGGTATAAGCTAGCTGGCAGCCCAGAGCTGGGCGGGACAGAACAAAGGGGCCCCCGTGCTCCATTTTACTACAAGGTATTGTCAAGGACAGGATGCCTCCTAGGAACATCTGGACCTCATTAAGTTTCATGGCTCTGCTCCCTAGCTCCTTAGTTGACTATTTTTAGGGTATCTGTTCAAATTTCTGCTATTGCAACACATTTCTGGAGCCGAGATCTGCCCATCCCCAAGCTCATTATTTGTTTTAAGTTGAAGCCCCTTCTTTAAAACAGAGTTTGTGAAGTCAGGCCCTCATACCCCATGTACACAATTTGTGGCATGCAATGGCCCTTTTTGAAGTCCATTTGTGAACTGTGGCATATGACTCCAATATGTACGGAAAGTACTTTCCAGAGCTATGAGAACCCAAATACTTTCATTGTTGAGAAACTCTAATAAATGAGTCTGAAGGCCCTGTACTGTGTGATTCATGCTGCTCCTCCCCTCATCTCCGTGATTATGGGGTAGACCTTGGACCTCGGAAAGGAGGAGCCAATTCTAACTTTGGTGTGGTACCTGCTCTTCAGCTTTGCTCTTTTACCTTGAACTTGTTATCTAAAAACATAATCGTAGAGACCGGGCACATACGTTTTAAATAAAAAAATAAGAGCAAAGCAGAAAGTTTCAATAGGGATAGGGTATGAGAAACTTGGTGAAAAAAATAATAGAAAGAAAAGTATGCGAAATGAAGAGTGGCCTATTCGGATCCACTGCACAATCTCTCACGACAAAATGCGTAATGAGGAACTGAAATTAGAATTCTTGGTAACCATAGGAACCACACTGTTATGGCTCAATTGTTACAAAAAGAGTCAGTGAGGGGCTTCTTTGAAATGGAAATGATTGTTTAGATAAGGAAAGGTCTCCAGCGTGCCAGAACTGATGGAGGGAGGTGGTCCAGCAAGCTGGAAGTAGCAGGCCAAAATATGAGAACCTTTCAAACCCAGAATTTCAAAGATTTCTCTTTGAGTCAGATGCAATTATGCTGTATAGGGAAATTTGCCCCTTGCAGTTTTACAGCCTGATTTCTTTAAAATTTTATAGCCATAATATTCCCACGTGTCCATAATTTTCCATTTCCCTCCTCTTAGCTTTTGCTATATTTAGCATTTTTTTCAGTAGCTTGCTCCTGGAAACATGGTGCGGGAGGCTCCTGTTATTCTGGTCTCTAGATCCCAGAGTTAATTTTAGATCCCAGAGAATTTGGAAGTTAGATGCAGAACAATCTTAAAAGAGACAGTTTATCTACATACAAGGAAATGCTGTGATGTCATTGCTATGGAGTTTAATAAAAGTATAACCAACATTAATTTAAAATGTAACGAGTACTAAAATTTATGCTTTTTGCTGATATATAAAAGCAGCTCTACCAACTTAAAAAAATAACTTGCCATGTTTATGTAAGATTAAACTGGGGCTCAAAGAGCTTAAGTAGCTTCCTTGAGGTAATAAAATTAATAAATAACCACAGCGTGCTGACTGGACCTCCTCACACCCCCTCCTCATCCCACTCCCACCCCCGCCTGCTGGATTCCTTGTCTTTTATATTCAGAGTTTGTGCTCTTTCCTCTGTGTGGGCTGAGATGTGTCAGCTTCAGCTTGCTAGGATTGGAAGAAACTTTGTCAATGACGCTCTGAGTTCTGCATTAGTCTCCCTACTGGTCCTGATGAGGTTGGTAACTATGATAGAGGGGAGGGTGGTCATTACAGCTCCCAGAGGCTTCTCAGCTCAGTTCAAGTGCCCATCTAGGCTTTGGGTTTTCTGTTTATCTGACCAGAGAGATGATCCCACTTCTCTTCACCTTTCCACGACGATTTAATATTTATTGCACTTCCTTATAACTCCATACAGTGCCAAGGATGCTAGAGTAAGCAGGGTAAGTGCTTGACCACTGAGTCCCATCCTGCGCCTTAACTCTCATCCATGTTTGGTTGAGTGATTTGAAGTTCATCAAGACACTTCCTCACTATTGAATGACCTGATGGTGTTTTCCTCACTACGTCTTCAAGTGACCAAATGAGATAGATGACTATCTACAACATTGGGAAGTCATAATGAAAATGTATATTGTTCAATCCTTTACTCATTTTGAGGAGGTCTGTAAAATAGGTAAAGGCTTGCCTGAATAGAATTAAAAAAGACAAAAAAAAATCTCCTTAGTGTTCATAAAATCACTGGGTGTACTCCTTCATATAACTTTATGAAGATAACTATTTTGTAATAAAAAGGGACTTATTTCCAGTTGGCACCAGACCTAGGAAAGCAGAACTCCATCAAAGTGTGTGACATCAGTGGTAATCACAACAGGGTGACCTCCAAATGTTCCCGGGAAGAATTCCTAGCCATGGTCACTGTCAGAAACATTATTCCTCTCATCTGAAACCGTGTTTTGTAGACCACTTTACCTTATATAAATTTGCATTTTAAAATGTATTTAAGAGAAGACAGTTAAATATAACATGTATTTGTTTTTCCTGATTCATCTATCAAACATCTGATGATTAAACTTATTTTCTAGAAATTCTAGGAATAAAATAGCTGGATATGGTGGTTCATTTCCATTATCGCTGCACTGGAGAGGAGGAGGCAGGAAGATGGAAGCTCAAAATTACTTTATTTAAAAAAAAACAAACCCAAAAACTATAGCAAAAGATGGCTTGAAAGGATAACAATAATTACCGCAACAAGGCTTAAATTTGCATAATATTCTTTATGCTAATATGAAAAGGAGCGAGAACAATTAAAACACTTCCCCAAGCAAAACGCTTCAACAGAATAACACTGACACAAAACGTTGAAGCAATACATACCCGTTAATATAAATAATAGTACTGACACGATTAATTCACTTACAGTGCACCCTACTTACGGCTAGTTTCTGTTAACTTGGTGGGTTTCTTCCCTACGACTTAAGTGGCTGATGCCTATGAACAATTAAGTAGATTGGCATATTTAATCACAGATCATATTGGATAAACTCTAATGGATGCAGTTCAGGGCTTCCGGGAATCTTTAGAGTCAAAGGTCTTGTCTATCTCTTACTCATTAAAGGAGGCTCATACCTTCGTGGCTGGAATTCTACATGAAAATATGCTTTGGGCTATGTACATCTCTAAGAACCCTTGGGTTTTTCTTGGATAGTCTCATTCAGTCAAATTGGCACAGTTCATGCGCTGTTTTTGAAGGTGTATATCTACGTGCCTGCTGGCGCATGCATGCATGTGTGTGTATGTGTGTGTGGAGAGGGTGAGTGTGTGTGGTACATGCATACAGATGTGTAGGTGAGTGTGTATGGGCCAGAGGAGGGTGTCAGGTGTCTTTCTCTCTTGCTCTCTGCCTATTACCTTGAGAGAAGCTCTCTCACTGAATTGAAACCCACCATTTTGGCTAAGCTGGCCTGCTCCCCAAGGAGCTCCCTGGCATCAAGCTGTTTCTGCTCCTCAGTGCTGGGGATACAGGCACATATAACCATAGTCGACTTTTGTTAGGGGTACTGGGAGTTCAAACTCAGGTCCTTATGAGTGAGTGCACAACTTGTGCCCACACTCACTGAACCAACCTCTGCAGAAGCTTCTACCCAGTGTTAGCCAAATGAATTAGCTGCTCATGTAGATATGTTATTTGTGGGAGGTTTAGGAATTACAAACTATATAAAACATCATTACATGTTAGGATCCCAGACTTGCCCATACTGCAAACTGAACTGAATGCAGCC
>PVIU01009871.1:0-20172 GCA_004026605.1 Ondatra zibethicus | reverse complement strand
ATTATGTTTTTGAATGGAAAAAATAAAACAAAACAATGTATGAAAAAAAAGAACACACACACACACAAAAAAAAAAGAAACAGGAGCCACGAGCTAATGAGTGCAGCTAATGAGTGCAGCTAATGAGTGTGAGCCTTCCGAGAATGCCCCACCCCCAAAGAAGCACCCCTGACACCATGAGTGAAGCAAGCCATGTTATATTTCTGACCTGAACAGCCCCCCCAAGCCCCTCAAGAAACATCCCTGACGTCATCAGCCCAATGAGAGCCACGTCACATTCCTGAGCTGAAAAACTGTGAGCTGTTGAACTTGTGTTGTTTTACATTTTTGTGTTTGTAGTGATTTGTTAATCTTTATGCTGTGATAGAAAAGGAAAAGAGGGGGGAAAAGCCAGTTTCTGCTTTCCTCCCATCCTCTGTTCCTCTGACTCTGGTGAAAAACCCTGTGAAGTCACCAGGTATAAGCACACTCCTGCCCTCTCTGCTTCAGACAGCTTGGGTTGAGGTCATTCAGTCACTTTTGGGGAAAGCACAGCTCTCCCAGAGTCCCTTTCCCTTCCTCTGTCCTTCCAAGGATGGGGTATAGGCAACAGGGTGGAGGGAGACCCGCTGATTCGTGAGAAGTCTATAATTACGGAGCTGTTTCAGTGGCCTCTGTTAAATGTGTTAGCGGTGTAGCTGTAGCTGGCCTTACCTGACTTTGTTGTTGTTTTTGTTTCGTTTTGTTTTTCCTACCTGACTTTTGAGCGTGCCTCTGCTGGTATTGATTTGAGACAAATGGGGAAGAGAAGTAATGATCTAATCTGTGCCTCGCTGCCTTGGACTGTGGTCATAGAGGTCCAATCGTTAATCAGCGTTGGACTCCGCTGGCTGAGTGTTTTCCTTAGCATTTCTACAATGGCTGGAGACCATGTGGGCGCCTTAGTGTCTTTTGCATGCTGTGTCTAAGTTGTGAGTGGCCAAAAGCCATGTTTTAACTGTCTCTAACAATGATGCTGTACAGTCTTTAGCCATTTTATTTTAAATGTCTCTTGGTTTCCACCAATATAGCTAAACAATTGAGCTGTTGGTTACGATGCTCTTAGTTTTCTGCTTACCTCCAGTTGTATTGTAGCTACAGTATCCCGTCACTGTACAAAGCGTTTAGATTCAGGAGGCTGACACACCCTCCTGCCCGTCTTCTCTTAAACCATTTTATATTTAAACAGTCTTGCTCGTAGTTCCTTCACTCTGGAAAAAGAGTTTTGCCTCTATTTTACTTCCCTGTTTGATTTCCTGTGGCACTGAGATCACTTTTAAATCTTTATGCAGGTTGAACAGTGGGAGGAGCACCCTCTGCCCTGGAAAAGATGCTCCATAATCGTTTGTGAAGTGGCCACATTGCACTCCCCATAAGACAGCTATAGGACAAGACACTAGAAATTATAAAGACTGAAAATATAGTGGCTTCCAGCAAGTGTTGGCATATCACAACTCGCAAGCCGGCTGACTGTTTTCATAAATAAAGTTTTATAGGAACATAGCCATGTCCACTCATTTGCATATTATCTTTGGTTGCTTTTGAGCTACAATGGTTGGGACTGAAGAGTGATCCAGACACCATCTGGCTGGAAAATCCCAAAATATTTTCTATGTGGCCCTTATGAGCATGCTTGCCAGCCCTTAGTTTAGCATATTAGTTATGTCTTGTTATATATCAAATAACCCCAAGATCTAGAAACTGAAGGCAGTACTTATTATTTCATTGTTTCTGTGGGTCAGGGATGCAAGCTTCCCAAGGGGTATGATTCTAGAACACGACCCCTTATGAGGCTATTGGGCCTGGTGGGATTCCCCTTGCAGCTCTTATACATGGTGGATCTCAGTGTCTCATTGACTGTTGACCAGAGATCTCATTTCTGGACCATCTGGTCTTCACCATGAGCAGATGTTGCAGACGTTCCCTCAATGCAGGTGATGGGGTGGGAGTGTGGTTGGGGGAGTCTTTCTATCAGGGGTGAGTGGAACAGTATTCAAGATCTCCCTGTCCAACACAAACTTGATCATTTTGCCTCCAAGCTCCAAAGTGCTGGGGTGCAAGTGGGTGCTACCACATTTAGCTGACTTCTTTTGTAACTAAATCCGAGATACACTGTAGCTTTTGCCTAACCGAGGTTTTTAGACACAAACTCTAAGTCCAGCTCACATTTGAGAAGAAGGAATGAATTCTCCATAGGGATGGATACCACATTGGAAACTAGCTATGATTTTGCATGCTTATCTGTTCAACTTTTGCCTTTTGTATAGTCACACTTTGCATTATCTTTTATCACTGTAGTTCTGGCATTTACTACCATGAGAACCCAAGGAAAGACAAGCAGGGCAATGCTGAAGTCAATGACCAGCCTCATTCTGAGGCGCCCAGAGAGGTGGCTAGTCTGGTTGAGACCTTCCGGTCAAATCCAGGCTCAAAAAGAAATACTTTGGAACTCCACAGGACACAAATGCTCAGAGACTTCTGACCAAGGTAAGGCTCGCTGGAGGCGCTTGGGAGAGCACTTTGCCAACACGGAGAATTTTAATTTGGTCAATATTCAACAAATATTTATTGAATTCCTGGTAAGCTCGGGCAGCTCGGAGCCTTTGTGGAGACAGCAAGCAACTTGGAAGGAAAGGTGGTCTCAGTCAGGAAGCATGTAAAGGCAGGTGTTTCCTGACTGCACTGACAGCCAATAAGTGACTTCCTAAGCTTTGACCCCTTCTTCAGTGTTTGTGGGAAGGAGGCGACAGTTACAGAAAATGGTAGCAGGCAGAGTGCAGAGTCTAGACACTTTGTAGTTCATTCTTAGTATGCTTGCAGTCCTTGCTGGTTCAAGTGAGTATTTGTAAATGTTTGTTGCCCTAAAGTTTGGGAGTCTATGCAAAGGCATTTAATGGCAGAGCCTATAAAAGCTGCAGACCAGTGGTCCTCAACCTTCCTGATGCTGTGACCCTTTAATACAATTCCTCATGCTGTGGTGATCCCCAACCATGAAATTACTTTCATTGCTACTTCATAACTGTAATTTTGCTACTGTTATGAATTATAATGTAAATATCTGATATCTCCATGGTCTTATGTGACCTTGCAAGGGTCATTCAGCCCTGAGAGGGGTTGTGACCCAAAGGTTGAGAGTCCCTGCTGTAGACTCTGGAAAGTCTCAACTTGCTAGTTTCTTGTTGCTGTTGTTTTAAATAATGCTTTATTTAGTCATTTTATGTAGAGTCGTATTTTTTCCCTAGAGTCAAATCCACACTGTATTTATTTAACATCTGTCTTGTATTCTGTTGTAGAAGCCCCTGCCAAACCCAAACATAGTCTTTTTCTATCAAAATGGATGTTGACAGGAGAGGTTGAGAGAGAGGAGGGAGAACTTGCTTTGTCCAGCTTGAACGACAAGGGACCATCGTCTGTGATTCAAGGGTGTTCGTACCATGGGGAAGAATGAGAAGGCAGGGGTTATATGGGCAGCTTTGCCTCTAGGGCACTGTAGAAGCTTTGATCTTCAAATAAAGGTAATTTCTATCTGTGTGACTGAAAGTTCTCTATATATCAGTTGTTTTTTTTTTTTTTTTGAGACAGGGTTTCTCTGTGTAGCTTTGGTGCCTGTCCAGGAACTAGCTCTTGTAGACCAGGCTGGCCTTGAACTCACAGAGATTCAACTGCTTCTGCCTCCCCTGTGCTGGGATTAAAGGCATGTGCCACCAACGCCCGGCTAAGTAGCCCATCTCTTATACTTGCATAGACATAGACTTTTTTTTAAATTTTTTTTTTACGCTGATGCTGAACTCTGTAGATCCCCTTAAAATGTTTATTTCGGTCATTCCCATTTCAAAAGGAAGAGAGTTGGAGGCTGGGGAGATGACTCAGTCAGTAAGATGCGTGCCATGCAAGCTGAAGGATGTGAGTTCACATCCCCAGGACCACGTTAAAGCTGAGTGGCTTATTCGTAATTCAAGGCCTGGGGGAACACAGAGAAGTAAATTCCTGGAGATCAGTGGCTAGCCAGTCTAGGCAAATGATGAGTTCTAGGTTCAGTGGAAGATCCTGTTTCAATAAATAAATACATAAATAAAAATGGTGGGAGTCACTTGATGCTGATCTCTGGCCTCCGTGTGATCTTGCTTAAGTGTGTGCAGGCACCGCCAAGCACATATGGGCACACCTACCTGAAAAAGCACATGAACCACACACATAGACAGTTGTGCATACTACATACAACACACACACACACACACACACACACACACACACACACACACACACACAGGAGTTGAGGAAGATGACCTCAAAAAAGAGTTTGCTGTATTTCCGTGAAAAACTGGAAATATAGGTTTTGAATGAAACACTGGCAAAGCAACGTACACGTGAAGTAGCTAAAGCCATTTCTGACTTGGAAGTCCTTGAACTCGGAGATTTTAATATTTGAAGCCAAATGGGCAAATGTCTCACACTCATCCAGCCGTCGATGGTAAGGAACCACCAGCCAGAGCCGAAGAGGCAAAGGGCGGAGTGTGAGCATGGCTAAGGGAGGCGAGGACATGCAGACTGCATGTTGACCGAAGGCCCGAGGATTGCTCAATGGAAGGACTCTGACAAACAGCAAGAGAAAAAGGAAACGTTTCAGCGGAGTCAGCCACCCCCAGCCTCTTTCTTCAAAACCCTACTAAGAAATCCCCACCGCTGGAGGAGTTATTTCCTCTTTCTGCAGTATGAATACAGTGGGAAAAGAAGAGGCCCCGCGGCTGAAATAGTGAAGTTAGGAAAGAGCAGTGTGAGTAAGAAGATAGTAACGAACTGGACAGAAGAGGCTCCAGTCCTGTGCCATCCGCTTAGCTTGGTTTGGTGGAGTCCGCTGCCCTTCAGATGCGTTCTGAATGTTTATCTAGGGTCTCTTGTTTACAACTGCCTCTCTACCTGGGCTTTTGCTCATTAGCGCCTCCTATCAGACTTGAAAGGAACAACACTCTGCCTTAAGCCTTTTTTGTTGTTTTGTTTTTGCTTTACTTCAGAAAGGATCTCTTCAAGGCCAAGAATCAACCCATTCTTTTTGCTTCAAGAAGATATCTTAGCCCCTCAATTTAGAAGGACTTTCTCTCCCCTTTTAATGAGTCTGATTATCCCTTTCTTAAGTTGGTCATAGTGGCTTGTATTGTTTATATTCCTATCTTCTCTACTGAGTTAAAAACCTCTTGAGCCTGCTCATCTTTGAGTGCTTTAGAAGGATGAAGTCACGTGGGTGCCTTGTTGGACAGCTCGGAAATGTAGTGGAGTGTTTACGGTATAAATTCTTTGCCCCTCTGAAGAGTAATTGGGATCTAACCAGTCTTGAAAAAGCAGAAGGAACCTCACCAGACCTTGTGGCTTTTGCTTCCCAAGCCAGCGGTTTTCCACCTGTGGGCCGAGAGCTCTTTGGAGGTGGAAGGACCCTTTCACAGGGGCTGCATATCAGATACCAGATATTTACAGTACGATTCGTAACAGTAGCAAAATTACAGTTAGGAAGTAGCAACGAAAATAAGTTTACAGGTGAGGGGTCACCCCCAACTGTATTAAAGGGTCTCAGCATCAAGAAGGTTGAGAACCACTGGGTAAGACAATTGTCTGCCTTGGCCAGCCATTCCTTCCCCTCCCCCCCCCACCAACACCCAGTTATTAGTGGCTTTGATCTACATCACACTTGAGACACAGTTTTCTTTTTTTTTTTTAATATTTTTTATGGTTTATTTAACTTTATTTTATGTGCATTTGTGTGAAGGTGTCAGATCCCCTGCAATTAGGTCTTCAGACAGTTGTGAGCTGCCATGTGGGTGCTGGGAATTGAACCCGGGTCCTCTGGAAGAGCAGGAAGTGCTCTTAACCACTGAGTCATCTCTCCAGCCCCAAGAGACACAGTTTTCTGAATGGTGCAAGGGTGACTTCTGCTTTGTCACCTTCTCTTAGCAGCACTCCCAGATGTCACCGTAGGGACTCCCTGGGGGCCTTGGCTTTGACCTTGTTCTTTAGCTCTTTTCCTGGGGGGGAGGGGAGAATGAATTCCTTTCTAACGCAGGCTGTGCTGCTGTGCCTTTGTACTGGAGTTTGTGGCAGCTGGCCCAAGTTCTCCAGCTTTTCTGAATGGTCCACAGGTACCTGGGACAGGGGAAAAAATAAAATTATATATATATATATCTTAATAAATATTTATGGACTGATTGTACCTGAAAAGCGAAAGTGCTCAGACCTTGTAAACCAACTTGGACTCACCTAGCGTTTGCTCGAATGACTCAGTTTCTCAAAGTGAAAACTAAGACATTCATAAGAAAGCCTAACAGCTCCCAGGAGCAGATTAGAGCGGGCTTCCTCCTCCCCTTGATTGTGTCAGAGTCCCTGTCTGAATCCGATTAGGGTGGCTGTCTTCACTGCGTGTGGTGGGCCGCTTTTCCAGCCTTCTCAGTCAAAAGCAGCGCAGAGACTTTTCTCCCTCGTTTCCGTGTGAGAGGAAGGCCGGCCCTGGGTGAAATGGGAACACGGCGGGGGGTGGGGGGTGGGGGTGCAATTCATCTCTGTCACCCTCTCATTTCCTCTTACCCCCCTTTATCCGCTTTCAGTTCCTCCTTTCCCAGCAGGTGTCAGGCGGCGCATGCTTCCCCTTGTTCTCTGGCAGAGGGGAAGTGATGGGAACCTACTTCTTTGTGTGTGTGCACACTCTCGGGGCTCCCTGGACTGTTGCTTCATTACCGTCTCTTGGCAATTCGTGCGACCGCTTTTTACCATTTCTTTCCTTCTTTCTTTTTCTTTTCTTTTCTTTCTTTTTTCTTTTTGGTCGGAGGGGGGAGTGCTATTTATTTTATTTACTGTATTTTTCACATCTTGTTTTTTCAACTTGTTTTTCTCCTCCCTCAACTCCTCCCACATCCTCCAACCTTCCCTACCCACCCGACCTCATGTTCTCTCTCTTCCCCTATCCAAACAAAGAACCAATGAGACAAAAAAAAAAAAGTGCCCAAACAAAACAAAGTGAAACCAAAAGCCCACCGCAAACAAGGAGTTCCTTTTGTGTCAGTCACCTCTTCCTGGTCGTAAGGCCTGATCTGGAGTGTAATTGATAACAAGATGCCCCACTGAAGAAAAGTGATTTTCCCTTTGCCCACAGGTATCGAATTACAAATAGCTTCTTGGTTACTGATGGGACCCCTCGTCCACTTCCTCTTCGAGGTACCAGGACTCGTTCTGGTTTGAACATTTCCATCTGTATCACAAAGATTCAAGGGGAAGCCCTGATAGAAACGGTTCTGAATCACACAGCTTGGAAATACAAAGGAAGGGTTTGAAGCTTGCTCTGTGTAGCTCCCGAACACTTGAACTTCTGCTAACTGTAAAGCCAGGAATGAATCATTTCCTGCAGAAGAGTCCCTAGCTCAAAGGTTCTCAACCTGTGGGCAGCGACCCCTTCGGGGTTTCAAACAACCTTTTCACAGGGGTCCCATATCAGATACGCTGCATATCAGATATTTGCATTACAATTCATAACAGTAGCAAAATTACAGTTTGAAGTAAGAACGAAAAATAATTTGATGGTTGGGGTCACCACAACACAAGGAATTGTACTAAGGGGTCGCAGCATTAGGAAGGTTGAGAACCACTGGGTTAGCTTATTGTAGAGAGAACAGGGCCTTCCAAATGATATGTCAGCGAATCTGCCATGTGGGCTGCTGGGTCATTTAGGGTGCAGGAGACAGTGTCTTGTCGGATCTTGCAGGACCGTGAACCCCACACGCAGCAGAGACCTCTTAATTGAGCATGCGCAGTCACTTGAGCTCAATGGCCACTTGCGCTCAGCACTCCTCCACCTGGCATGCGATGACGTTTCTTTCATTAACCAGGAAAAATGACTTTGGTGATTAAACTCTTCACCTACATTAAAGGAAGGAGCAGAAACTCCTGTCCAGCACCACGTTCACTAAGTTAAGTGGGAAGGTGTGGGCAGGCCTCAGGGACTCCTCTGCACGGATACACAGTACATGCCATAGTCTCGACAATGATTTTCTTGATGTCTTAGGACTATAGAAGCTTCTTTGGGGGAAAGGACCATCGTTAAAACAATGAGTACTTTCTCATTATCCAAGGAGATGTTTGTATTCACACCTATGTCCTAATTTCAAAAGCTCTTGAAAATTAATCCATATATAATACTTAAAAAGCAATCAAATGAACTGTAATTGGATCTGTGTCTTCAAACAAGCCTCACATTGATACTTTGTTTATTCTTACATAAATATAAGTGGATGTCTTAGAATTTAGTACTTTAAACAAGTTCTGATCATCGTTTTTTTTTTGAGGGGTAAAGTTTAATATTTCCAGTAAAATTATGCAATAGCATTACTTAAATTTAATTGAGACTTTTACAGTTTTTTGGTAGCAAGAGTTATTTTGGCATTAACAACTTTACCAGTTCTTACCAGGCCTTTAAAACTGTTTTTATTTATTTTTTTAATTTTTTGTTTTGTTTTGATTTGAGACAGGGTTTCTTTGTGTAGCTTTGGAGTCTGTCCTGGAGCTAGCTCTTGTAGACCAGGCTGGCCTCGAACTCACAGAGATCCACCTGTCTCTGTCTACCAAATGCTGGGATTAAAGACATGCACCACCACTGTCCCGGCCTTAAGAAATATTTTTGCGTATTTGATTTTTTATTCTGCTTATTACATAAGCATCCCTGATGATATATCTTTTGACTTATTATGATTAATCCATCTCTGTCAGTTCCAGTTGTGTGTGTGCATATGTGTGTGCATATGTGTGTGTGTATGTGTGTGTGTGTGTGTGTGTATGTGAGAGAGAGAGAGCTAAGCTTTTCAATATCACTTTCTTTAAACTTATAAAATTCTAGTCTTTGTCTCATTTGCCATTCTTCTGCCAATCTGTGGTACTGCATCTGTATTTCTTGCTCTAATGCCTATGATTTATGTACTATTGATCAAGCCCTTTATGCTGAGATGGATGAAGGTACAAGGTCATATGAAGTGCAGTGGAAGAAGCGGTAACTAGTGTTGCAAGACTTCACTGGGTTCCTTTGTGAAAATTCTTGTATTATGTGGCCTTAGGCTTCCCTGTGCCAACATGGAATTGTCAGCCATGTGCTATGGGTTCGATTGTGAGTCTCTCCCAAAGGTACAGAGTATTCTACTGGGCGGTGCTGGGGCCTTAAGGAAGTGGGTCATAGTGAGGAGGTTAGTTCATGGGAGCAGGTTATTGAAGGGCATATTTATACCCTCTTCTCTCTCTCACCTTTCCCCCTCCCTTCTTCTTCTCGTTTTCCTTCTCTTCTTCTTCTCCTCCTCTTTACCCCCCTTCTTCTTAGCCACTCTGTCATGGACTGACTATCTCTACCATAAGCTCACACCATGGTCTGCTAGACCACTACAGGCCCAAAGTTACAGGCTAAGCAACCATGGGCTTTGTCCTCTGAAATTTGAGTCGAAATAAGCCTTTCTTCTTTTAAGCTTGTTTCTTCAGGAATTATATCATGGTGGCATGAGCTGACTTCCCCGTGACACCTTCCTGGACTCGAGGATTACCGAGGTGCATGTTAAGGGAGGTGTCTCAACTCTGTTTCAACCAATGATTATAGCAAGTTTTCGGCTCCTGCAGCTTTGGGGAGGTGACTTGATCAGCTGAGTTCTCTTCCAACCGTTTTGGTAAGCATGAATAGCCCTGAAATAATTCAAGTACCCCTGGCAGGTGAGATCCGAAATCCAGAGATCTCCCTGACAGAGCGTCATCATCCCTATGTGGTACCATCAGCAGGTCTCAAAAGGAGCAGAATTCTGGTTCAAGGTGAGCAAAGCAGACCCCAAAAAACCAATGACAACTTAGATTTCAGGCTATCATTATTCTTGCTATGCTATGCTTGTGAGGACGCAGCTGACTTCACTACCAACTCCTCCAACCTTGTTTGTTGTTGTAGTCTATATGAATATATTCTAATAAGTTAGAGACGATTCCCTGGTAACTATCTTAGGTGTCACAGGCCACCAGAAAAGGACAAGTGTCTCGCCATCTGCATTGACATACAGAGCTGTATTTTTGAATGGTTTGGATTTTTAGAGTATAAAGGCCTCTCAAAGAAGCACCTGCAAAGACAGGCGATGCTCCTTCCTGTTTGCATCTTGAAATAAGATTATTTTTCCTTCTTTTTGTTGATCGCCATGGGGATTTCAGGTAATTTTCTGTTTTTCTTCTCATCGATCAAAGCTTCTTAAGAATAAAATTTTCATCTTATTTTGTCTTCTGTTTCCAGGGTCTGTCTGATATGGGACACCATCACTATGTTTATTTTCCATTAGTTGAGGAAGAAACGGAGGACACAGCTAGAAGGAAGGAAACCATTAGTGGTTGTGGTGGAAGCGAACTGGGTTGTACTGCCTTTGTCCAGACAGGAAATAAAGCAGGTTTAGCCAGACACAATAAGGTTCCCTAAGGTGTATTAGGAAGAGGCAGAGGCCGAAGGACAATGACTAGCCCACCGGGAAAACAAATAAAGAAACTGACTGTGTTGGCTGCAGCACCTGCGTATATGGAGTCTGTGAACAGGTGGGTGTTTTGTGTTAGCGACAAGGCTGGGGCCGCTTGTCTAGTCCCTGACTGATAATCCTGTGCCCCTTCAATAGCTCTAACGAGGCTTTCTGAGTGCCATGAATAGATGGAATGTCCTCTTCATTTCTTTGCTTTGTTCTCTCTCTCTTTTTCTTCTTTAGGACTTCGCGTATCCGAGGTTCACCTCCTCCAAAAGAGTCATGAAAACCATACATCAAGCAACTCACTAATTTGGATCTCAGCCGTCCTTGCATTTTCTTCTCCATGTAGTTGGAGTCGTGGGGGACGGGGTGGGTGATGTTTGGGGGTTAGATTCATTTGGTCTTTCATGCTGCCGAATGCGCGTTTCGGGAGTCCTGGACTGTCTGAGGAGGTGAGAGCCTTTGCCTTACTCCTTGTCCTTGGTAAAATTGGAATTCCCCCTGGCCAGAAGACGTGCTAAACCATTTCCCCGGTTTACACTGCCTCAGAAAACAGAAACCAGTTCAGATCTCAGGGAATCCAAACTTGATTAGGAAATGAGATGGGGAACACGAAGGAGATGGAAGTAGGAAGTTCCTGCCAGACCCAACACTGCCTAATAGTCTACCAGTTGCCTCCCATTTGCTTTATTCATGTCCTCTACGGAAGCGAGATTTTTCTATATTTAATGCTTCTCTCATCAGTATGCAGAGAACTCACAGCACCGACTGCAAACCACAGAAAGTTGACAAAACGGCTGGAAGGATCTGGGCCTTCGCTTCTATCTCTCAGTGTTTCTGCTTCTCTGGAGCAGGGAAACATGGAGGCTTTGTTTTCTGGCGTCTGTTTACCTTGCCTTCCTTCCTTCCTCTCTTATACAACACGAGTGACCAAAACCTTTCCTCTTTCACCACGGCACTGATATAGTGTCAAGATTAAGACAAGCTTTCCTTCCCCTTTGAGATTTGGGATGAATTATTGGTTTGTTTTCATTTTATTTTGGTTCGTTTATTTATTTTTGAGACAGGGTTTCTCCTTGTGTAGCTCTGGCTGTCCTGGAAATAGCTCTTGTAGACCAGGCTGGCTTCAAACTCACAGAGATCCACCTGCCTCAGCCTCCCAATTGCTGGGATAAAAGGTGTATGCCACCACCATCCCTCAGTTGACCAGGGAGGAGGAACAGCTAGTCATGTTTATTCGAATTGTTCTTCCAGTAGGTAATGGACCAACTAAGAAGTTCCCTTACTTAGGGACTTACAAATAGGAGTTACAAGCATGCTCTTCTCGCTAAGATTCACAGAGGATTTATAAAAACAGAGTGCCAGAAGTGAGACGCCACTAAAGAAGGGACTTGGAGTGTGACGATAGCAGCCGCTGCAGGCAGAGACAGGAAATAGCACATTCTTGGGGCTGACCGCACAGAGTCACTCCGATCCATCACATTTACCAGAGTTCTGAAGAGGCCTCTGCCCCAGTATGTGGTTACATTTGACCCCAAATCTGAGTACATGAGAGGGAGTTTGCAATATTCTGGGTGATCTGAGTGTAGTCCTACCACCATTACCTTAGCTATCATGAAATATTTATGAAATTTGCCATATTAGATTTTATAAAGAGGTGAAGTTATTATAAGAATTCTAAATGAGCTCAATTAATTTATAATTAGAGCCTGAAAAGGAGCCAGAAAGCATGTGAACTCAAATTTTAGAAGAACTGAATTTTAATATACTTCTTTTCTCTTCCCTTTTCTCCACTTTATATAATATTATATGATTGATTTGTTCACCCCATCTCTTTTTACCCCCAAGTTATCAAGGGAAATGTTTATAGAGGCCCAGACACTTGTAGACAGGTCATATCTGATCATTAAATGGTTTTTTTTTTCTCTCGCTTCCACAGTATTTAAAAACCTCATATTTATTGTCACATCGTCAGCAAAATTCTGTTTTTTTGACCTCTCTTGTGAAAGGAAGAACTTTGTAGCTAGGCCTATAAATTCCATGTGACCTGGTGTAGGAGGTTCTTCTGTATTTGTGTTGCTTTCACTGGTGAATAAAGAAACTGCCTTGGCCTTTTGATAGGGAAGAGCTTAGGTAGGTGTGGAAAAGAGAACTGAATTCTGGGAGGAAGAAGGCAGTGTGGCAGACGCCATGAAGCTCCTGTCTGAGACTGATGCTGGTTAGGATCTTTCCCAGTAAGCCACAACCTCATGGTGAACACAGATTGGTAGAAATGGGTTAGATCAGGATGTGGGAGTTGGCCAAGAAGAGGCTAGATATAATGGGCCAGGCAGTAATTTAATTAATACAATTTCTGTGTGGTTATTTCGGGGGTTAAGCAAGCCGGGAGGCAGGTCGCAGTCTGTTCTCGCCTCATTACAACAGTGAACCCAATGGCTGGAGGTGGGTAAGTGGTCACTCCATTTTATTCCATCTTATTCCCAAGGGCTGTGAGCTGCACAATGAATTTGTCACTGTGCCTGTTACTCTCTAATGTCTCCTTGACACTAGAGTTGGATTGCTATCTATGATCAAACTGGACTGTTGTGCCAGACGGTAGAATAAAGCTCGTGTCTTTCTCTAAAGAATAAATGCAGATGGAGAAGTGTGTGCATATTAGGCCATGAAAAGGAGAAGGGAGCCTCTTACTTATAAATACAAACTCAGTTCTCAAGCGTTCAAGCTGTAACCAGAATGTCTCTGCCTCACCTCACCAGTGTTCCTTGTTTGAGTTAATGTCATGAGCAATTGGAGGATATTGCCAAATAATACTTTTGCTAGTGAAAAAACTATTTATTTCAGGAACCCGCTTCATGTCACCAAACGTTGACATCAGAGGTAAGAATGATGCAGGAGGAAGTGAGCTTTGCTATTTCACCATTTCCTTCCTCGAGGACACCTCTACATTCAAGAGTCTAGGTTCTAAGGTGTCTGTTTTTATTTTTTCTGGGTAACTCTCCACTTAGCCACACAAAGACACCCTTGCTGCTAGGAACTGAGCTCTGGTCTAAAGTCTGGTCTTGAGTGAGGATGTCTTGCCAATGTCCTGTGTGATCTGGCTGGGGAGAAGACAGAGTAGGTGGTACTGATGGGAGCTGGGGGAGCTGGCCCATTGATCTGAGTTCAAAACTAAATGTCAAAGATATAAAGCAAACAGAACTGTGGGTATTTTATTAATATTAAATGCGGACCACTGTATCCAGTATTGAGGACATTGCACTAGCAATCTCCTTTATGTCATTTGCTACTATTGTTCAAAACTGCTTGGTTCATCAAAGATTCGGTAAGCAGTGGATATTCATGGTGAAGTTTATTTTTCAAACTTTGGGGTTAGGGTTGTAGCTCAGGGGTAGAGTGCTCATCTACTATGTATGAGGTTTTGGATTTGATCCCCAGACTCACAAAACAGCAAAGCAAAACAAAACAAAATAACAGAGATGGCTCAGAAACTCCTTTTCTTTATACATGGATCAAAATCTAGATGTCGAACTTATTATTATTATCATTATTATTATTTTAGAATTAAGTAAAGAATGGATTAAGAGGTGTGATTGGGACACAAAACAAAAAGGTGCAAAGTGGGAAAGTGCTTGTAGGCTGGAGGTGTTGACAGGTTTGGGGGGAGATAAGAGAGAGTATGTAGCAGACTTTCTTTTTGGGATTGCCAGCTCCCAAATAATGAAACAGAGAGTTTTTATTAATTATGAGTGCTTGGCCTTAGCTTAGGCTTGTTCACAACTAGCACATATATAACTTAAATCAACCCTTTCATATTAATCTACATTCCTCCAGAATGTTTGCCTACCTCCCTCCACATCGTGCTGGTAAAGTTCCACCTCTATTCTTCCCAGAGTTCCTATCTCTGCCCAGAAATCCTGCTTATCCTCTCCTGCCTAGCTATTTGCCATTCAAGCTCTGTATTAAACCAATCAGGTGCTTTAGGCAAGTGAAGTAAAAGAGAGATACATCTTTACACAGTTTGTTCAAATATCCCGCAACAAGTTTGTATAAGAGCAGACTTTTATATATTGCATTATAGACATGAACACAATCGCCAAAGTACAAATTTAGTAGAAGTTACATTTTAAAAAAATGCAAACAAATAGTCCAAGATATCTAAGACCAAAGTGAAATGTTGGACGAGGCACAAACCCCCTTATTCTTTGCAAATGATCTTGCTGACACACTATCCATCAATGATTGTGTGAATGAATGCCCACAGTGCCCACAAATACAGGTTACATTGAGCTTATGTCTTTGCTCTGTTCTGTGCACAGTGAGAAAACGCAGAACCCACCACCAGATTCTAAAATAAGGGCAATTTAGATGGGAAGGTTAAACATATAAGGATAATATAATTTAGTAAGGAATGTGTGAGAGGCACCGACTCCTCCCAAGGGGCCATTACAGGGAATGACAGAACCTATTACAACTTTAGGGGATACTGAGATCGCTTCTCCCAAATCAAGAAAGCCTGAACAAATTACCGTCTTCCATGGGAAAATCGCCAGAGCTGATTTGCCCACCAGCATAAGGATAATAGAGTATAAATTATGCTGACACTGTTCGTACAGGGGCACAGCAATTACTGAAAAATCAGGAAAACTGACCACTAATTTTATACTTCACCCAAGTTTTCTCTTTTCATTACAAAGTTTCAGCCTATCAGCATTAGAAATTTTGTACGGTTTTTATTTTAAAAAATACACAGGTACATTCTCCTGTTCAAATGAAATCTTCAAAATGGGATAAGTTAGAGGCTGCTGAGTTTATGTATTCATTCAACAAATATCGGCTTATCCTGTAAAATATGGATCAGCTATGAAGGCAAAGAGAATGCAGTAATGCACTGGGGAGCACAGTTGAAAATGTTTCTTCTGGTCACCGCTGTCTGTTAGGAATATAGATACAGCTACCCATTTAGGAACTCTTCCCCACACAGACACCTTGGAGAAAATGCAAATGGGTTCATATATCCAGGCAATTGAATCCCCCAATGGGTGTCTTGAAGACCCTGAGGCAGTCTGAGTACAGCACTGTTCTGACTAGATGCACCACGCTGCTCAGCTAATCCTGCGGCTTTAGTTTTCCCTTAGTAACGACTGGTTAGCCACTTTTATATCACATTTCATTTGAGTTCTTCTTTCTTTCTTTCTTCCTTTCTTTTTCTTTTTTTTGCTTGTTTTGTTTTGCTTTGTTTTTGAGACAGGGTTTCTCTGTAGCTCTGGAGCCTGTCCTGGAACTAGCTCTTGTAGACCAGGCTGGCCTCAAACTCACAGAGATCTACCTGCCTTTTCCTCCTGAGTGCAGGGATTAAAGGCCTACGCCACCACTGCCCATACTTTGTGCTTCCCTGGCTTTCATTCTGACAATAACAGCAGCCGAGGTAACAAAAAGAGAATTAAAAACTAAAATCCCCGGGGAAGATTTTGCTTGTGAACAATTTCTTCGCCATTTGTCCTTTGGCTACTTTCATCTTTATGTGTGACCTCTGTAGTTCTGCACTGAAGGAAGGACGCTTGGGACTGGAAAAGATGGTTCAGTCAGCAAAGTGCTTGACACACAGACATCAAGGATGAGGACCTGAGTTCACATTCCCAGCACCCATGTAAAAGTGATGCAGGATGGTGATGGTTTATAATCCAGCTGTTGGGGTGGAGGGGGGGTGGAGGCTAGGGGAGTGCTCAGTGGTGTAGGAGGTCCTTCTATATTTGTGTTGCTTTCATTGGTTAAATAAAGAAACTGCCTTGGCCTTTTGGTAGGGCAGAACTTAGAAAGGTGGGGAAAAGAGAACTGAATGCTGGGAGAAAGAAGGCAGGCAGAGAGAGTTGCCATGGAGTCGCCAGAGTCAGACATGCTGAATCTTTCCTGGTAAGCCGTGACCTCGTGGTAAACACAGATTAATAGAAATGGGTTAGATCAAGATGAGAGAGTTGGCCAAGAAGAGGCTAGATATAATGGGCCAGGCAGAAATTTAATTAATACAATTTCTGTGTGGTTATTTCGGGGGCTAAGCTAGCCCAGCGGCGGGACACAGCCTGCTCCTCTTACTACAGAGTGGCACCTCAACATGGTCGACTAACTCCATGTAAAACCCGAGAGGGCTTGAGAAGGAATTCTAGACACACAGAAAAAAAAAAAAAAACCCAACAGAGTTTAACATAGCTTTTTGCTGTTTGCTGGTGGCGTGCCGAAGAGAGATTTTCCTGATTCAGCTGTAGCGGGAAAAAAAAAAAAAGCTGTGCAGTTTTAAAACGCCGGCTTTCTGGGCTATGCTCCTAGTGAGACCTTTGTCTCTTACAGGAGACAGAGAATTTGGATGGGGTTTTGTGAGTAAAGTGCTACAGCTTACTTGATGGCAATGTGGACTGCTGTGTGCCTGGAACTGTGCATGGCTCAGGGGCACCAAATGGCTCTGAGGCAGGAGCAGCTCCGGCCGTGCTGAACTGTGCTGATCTCAGGCAGAAACTATCATAATTATCATAATAACAGCACAGTTAAGGTTTCTGTGTGGCAGATTTGTTTGTAACTCTGATAGAAAGAGTTTATGTGCTGCACGCTCATTCTCAGAGTTAAAGTGCTGAGCGCAGCTCCTGCCTGGCTGCCCCAGAGCTAACAGAAATGGTACGTCCACCATTTTGAAATTGGAGAGAGGCGGAGCCAACATTCAGAGCAGCTGCAACCAAGCTGCTTAGCATTTTAAAAGCTCTTCAAGACAGTAGAGAATTAAGGACAATGCAATAAGACAGATTCAGACATAAGAGACCTCTAAATGGGTCACGGTGTTAGATAAAGCACGTAGGCTTGGGAGAGAAAAGATAAAGAATATACAGAGTCATAATATAAAGTTAATGCTTTAAAAAAAGGTAAAGTCTTTAAAGAGACAGAGTAAAGTCATAAAGAAAAATAAGCCATCTAAAAATGGAAAATTCACAGAGAGTCTGGATTATGTGTATTATTGTGTTTTCATTACTTTTTTTGACTGTGAAGGAGCTAAGTACAAAATCATTTTTCATTGTATGGGCTAAGCTAAACCACCATGTATATCATAAAGGTATCTTCATTTCAAAATTTGGGTCTAAGGATATGATACTTTGGAAAAGAGGTTCTTCTTTTGTTTTCAGACAAGATGAGACCCTGTGGATTGCTTCTAGACCAATATGGTATGATAGACCATGCCCTCCTGAAAGGTTGCTGTTAACACCCTCAAAAAATTACTTTCCTCAACTGCTGACCGAGAGGAACCTAACAAATAGAATACACCATGAAAGACCTGATTAATGGAGCACCCATTCAGCACGAAGCAGTTTGGAGAGAAATAACTGTGCCCATATTCCCAAATTCTGTTTATAAATGTTCTTTTACATTTAAAGGGGGATATGATATAGATATGAATATTTTTCATTGGTTTGGATTTTGTTTTATTGATATAAATTTAAGGTCAATTTTGTTATATGTATATGTATTTCTGATCTTGATTAAGGTATTGTGATTGTGTAGTTCATTTAAAAAGGTAATGTATAATTAAGAAATATAGGTTGTTAATGGGTAATCAGATAATCATCGATAATAGTCAAGCTTGTAGTCATGTTAGTTAGATTTTCTAGATGTGCATAGATATATTTCAGATAGGCATTCTTCATATCTTTCAAAGACTACAGAATATGGCATTTAAGGTTTAATAACTTAGGGCTTTTCATGACAATGAGACAGGTCTGCTCCTGGCAGCACCAAGCTACTTCAAGAGGAAGATGGACATCAAAGAGGCTCCTTAGCCATTTGGGCAAGAAAGTGCTCTTGCCTGGACTGTTGCATAAACTGGACATGAAGAACCCACAGAGAGAGGACTGCTGAACTTGCTTAAAGGTGAGATGATCCTTCAGGGTTCCTGATTCATGAAAGAGTCTGTGAGACATTCTGCAGGATACAGAAGAAAGTTACTGAACTGTCTTTGAAATTTCCTGCTTTATGAAAAAATCTGCTGGATACTATGGGCCTGTAGGCTAAAGATGGATGCCCCAATGGTACAAAATAACTTTGGGTGACTGTCCAGGAAGCAAGATGTCTAGAGTTTTGGAATTTGCTTACTTCTTGTTTAGTTTGGTAATATTATATCCTTCTGGAGTCTTTAATGGAGTTGAAGAATAAATAGTTATAATTATAGTTTTCCTTAGTTATGATAAAAGATAAAGTAGATATAAATATGGTTACTGTAGTTCTTGCTTGATAACTGTTTTGTTATATTTAATTTTGCTATGTTAAAGTGAAAGCCTTTCTTTTTTGTTTAAACAGAAAAGGGGAAATGGTGTAGGAGGTCCTTCTGTATTTGTGTTTCTTTCATTGGTTAAATAAAGAAAATGCCTTGGCCTTTTGATAGGGCAGAACTTAGATAGGCGGGGAAAAGAGAACTGAATGCTGGGAGAAAGAAGGCAGGCAGAGAGAGCCGCCATGGAGTCACCAGAGTCAGACATGCTGAATCTTTCCTGGTAAGCCGTGACCTTGTGGTAAACACAGATTAATAGATCAAGATGTGAGAGTTGGCCAAGAAGAGACTAGATATAATGGGCCAGGCAGTAATTTAATACAATTTCTGTGTGGTAATTTTGGGGGTTAAACTAGCGGGGTGGCCAGAACAAGCAGCCCGTGCTCCCTGTAACAGCTCAGAAACTGGTGGATATTTGGAGCTCACCTGGCAGTCAGTCTAGACAATCAGTGAGTTCCTAATTCTGTGATAGAGTGTCTCAAAAAGAAGATGGAGAGTAACTGAAAAAGAAGTGTGACCTTTGGCCTTGATCTTCATACACTCCCTCATGGATGTGTGCTGATGAACGTGAATAATTATACACACGCACACATACACACACACATACACATATACACATACACACACATACACACACAATACACACACAGACACACCACATACACACACATACACACAATACACACACAGACACTACACACACATACACACAGACACATATATACACACACATATACACACACATACACACACACACAGAAGGGGGAGGAAGGGAGGGAGGAGGAGGAGGTTAAGTCATGGAAATACTTTTTTCATAAAAGTTAAAAAAAAAACCCGTGAAAGTCAATTTGTGGATTTGAGAGAGAAGTAGGCATACGTTTTTTATTTGTTTATATTTAGCAAATGCAAGTAGTCTATTGACCTTTATATAACACTATTTCCCAACACTTGATTTTTCTCTGGATTTGTAATGGAAAGACAATGAAAACAGGCAGATTACAGCAACAAGCCAAATGACCCGGAGATGCTTAAAAGATCAGTGGCAAGACTAACTAGGGGCCCTGTCGGCTGGACACACCCAGAGCTTCTCAGAGCCAGCCACATTCCTGCAGAACAGAGACCCTTTCAGAAAAGGCTCTTGGGCAGTGACAGTGAAGCTTGTGCTTGACCTTGGGCTGTGTTTGATAAATAGCTAAAGCATGCCTCTGTAAGAAACTTAGTAACAACTTCCATCTCTCTTCCTCTGCAGTTCTAGGCCACTTTCAGTTAGGGGAAGAGAGAATCTTAGTGTTAGCCTCAATATCAAAGTCTGTAACTACGCTCAGAGACTAGAAAACAATACAGTAAGTTATGGAA
>PVIU01009870.1:52930-73598 GCA_004026605.1 Ondatra zibethicus | reverse complement strand
TAATGCAAAGTGAGAACTTTTCCCTACTGTGTTTGATAAATGTTGTCCAGGTTCCATTGCCAAGAATGTGTTGTCTAAAATGCCTGTTTAGTTTTCAAGGATGGAGCTCCACCCTTTACTTGGTTTTAAGTATGTATGGAATGTTATGATAGGACATAGTAATAGTGGTGGTCAGATGTGGAAATGGTAGGGAGACAAATATACATGTGAAATAAACTCAGTATTTTAATAAAGTAGCACTGTTTTCTATTTGTTTATTTAACTGTTCCATACATTGTCTGAAGTTATATGTCAGTGCCCTCAAATCTCATGTCTCCCCATTCCTGACCAGTTAGTTTATAAATTGGTTCTTGATAAACCTTGACTAAAGATGTTTAGGGACTAATATAAACACCTTCCCTCTAGCTTGGTTCATTAACCTGATGACATAATGAACATAACCACTGTGAGTCGTTCATCCTGGTTTGCAGTTCTGTATTAACATAGTCTTGTCACAATGCATGGCAGAGTCCTTGCATTCAAGACAACTCAAGTTCTATCTTAAGTGTACCTCCTGTTCGTTTAGTCTGCTGTTTTTAAGTGTTTTCTATATGGTTCTCTGTAATTGTATAATGTATCAGCTTTACAGTCCCCAAGAGGAGCAAGCAGTTCTGGGAATTTTCTTGGGACAATCAAGTGTCCTTGCATCCGTTCTTAGGCTTTCTGTTTTCTTGAATTCTTTTATATTAAGATTTTATTTCTAACTTAGCAAATTGGTTCTTTGGAGTGATCAGAATCTGGTTGGGGATTGAGATATTGAAGTTGCCCAGAAGGTTGATTATGGTACTGTTTTAAAGTCTTCCTGGTTATTTGTTTGAGCGTTTTGTAACTTAGTCAAGGGCTGCTTTTTTCCTCAATATTTTACTGGGGAAATTTTATACATACAGGTACACAGCAGGCATCCAATCATGACATTTATTTTTAAATTATTTGGTAGGTGCAAAGAATTAAAGTAGAACTTTCATCTTAAGATGGATGTGCTTGACTTTGCATAAAGCCACTTGGCTGAATATTTGTAAATTCCATGGTAATCAACAGAACACCCATTTCATGAATACAAATGGTAAAGTAGGCATATTCAGAAGCCTGAAACTCGTAACCATAAGCAAAGCTGTGTTACTAGGATGAAACTCAAGTTAAACTTTAGCATTTTGTTGATAGTCAAAAGGTCTTTTAAGTACATGCTGAGGATAGGAAAACATTTAAGTCTTAACGTTTAAACCATGAAGCTATAGGAGCAGAGTTTTGTCTATAACCTCAACTTTGGTACAGGCCTACAGGCTGGTAGGTGGTGTGTGGTGTTAATGGTGTGCAGACTGCTGTGTTACGGATGCCTATACTGGTGATGCATTTTAATTACCTTGCTCACTTAAATGGTTTCAGGTAGTGCCTTAACAGTATGGTAGGTAATAAGTGCTGATTATAATTTCAAAGTTGGAGTTAACATTTGCCTTTTGAAGTATTAGTGGATGGAGAGGTCTGAGGTGTTTTTAATTTGAAACTGCGTTTGTCTGAAATTGTCAAATTAACGCTGGTTGAATGGAACACAATTCCCATCTTGAGTGAAAGCAGTTTGCTGGTGGTCCTTAAAAGTTACAGACTAGATGGCTCTCTGACTTCAGTAAATAAGAGTTTAGTTAACATTAAGATGGAAGTATATAAAATATAGATAGAATGTTTTATGTAGAATGTTATAAAAAGGCAAAGATGTGTTGTCTCAAGCTTATTGGGTATGGATCTGCAACTTCTGTTTGTATACCGTAAACTATTGGAAACTACCTGTGCAAGAACCACAGACCTCAGGTAAAGCAGGCTATCTCACTTGCTTAGATGCACATGTCTGCATAATGCTAGTTGTATGAGGCACCAGCAATACTAGGTCTAGGTGCTTAGGGGAGGATGTTAATCTTCGTTTTTAAATATGGAACTGGACTATGAACTACAGGGATGTTCCAGTCAGATTGCCTGTCCAGAAGAACATACCCCATACATTCCCAGTTCTATAAGTGCTTGGGTGTTGATATGAGAAGCAGGGCTTAACATTGTATGCACAATGTATTAATGCCAAGTGCAGGACCACCATATACTGGAGACCGTAACAGACTTGCATCTAACATAGTTCCTCACATGTACTATTCAGCCCTAGTATCCTATTTCATTCACTTAACAGGAGTGCTTGGTTTATGATCTTGACTTTTTCTTTTAAGAGCTTTTAATCTTGTTAAGATGTCCAAATGTAGCAGTAAAACACGATTCCAATGGAAGGGATTTTGTCCTAATTTAGCATTGTTAAAGGTGATGTTTGTGGTGGTGGGTTTGTCACCTAATGAATTAAACTCGGTATAAACTCTTAAAAGATTGTTGGCTATTTTGGTTCCTTACAAAGGCCTCCTGCTTACAAGGTACTGTGCCTGCTCTTTACTGCTGTCTTTGGTCACCTAAAGCCTACACTTTGACACAAGGGAGTGTTCGTTCCTTTGTATGGATGGTTGCATCCTACCTTTCCTCCCAGCCTGTGAACCAAGTTCTTCGGACCATCATTCTGCAGTTTATAATTTTTCCCCCCTTCAGGATACTGGCTTAAAAACTATCCTGATTATTGCTCAGTTTTCCTGGGAAAAGTGGGTTTATTACTTGGCTTGGGGTGTGTGTGTATGTGTCTGCATGAGTGTTTAAGAGCTTGCTTTTACATGGGCTTCAGGAAATTCCATGGAGTTACTTCACTGCCACACACCTGTCTTTTTTTTTTTTTTTTTTTGCTTTTCAAGACAAGGTTTCTCTAATTTTTGGAGCCTGTCATGGAACTAGCTCTTGTAGACCAGCTGTCTCCAACTCGGAGATCCACCTGCCTATGCTTCCTGGGTGCTGGGTTAAAGTGCACCAACACTGCCTGGCCATCCTATTTTAAGTTAGGTACCTTGTCTCAGGACTGACAGACGACTCTCAGCAATGGAATAAGTTGTCAGGTTAGCTCATTAAGTGCCATTTTGAACATCTCAAATTTCAATTTATATATTGGTAACAACGGTGAACCGATTTCAGTGTGAGTAGGTAGAGAAGGAATGAGTATGAAGTCAACATTTTGGTACCTCAAGTGTAAGGAATGAAATTAAGGGATGTGAAGGCTAAGCTGTTTGGTTGTCTTAAATATGTGCTAGACCTCAGCTGTATTTTGTAGGCAAGGAAGTAGAACATTCTAAGTCTTGAACTTTATTTTTAAAACTACTACACATGTGCAAATGTCCAAGCACCGTTGAGCCAGCTCTCCTCCCAATGACTGAACCCAAGCAGTAAGCCTGAGCTGATCTGCAGTTTGTATCTCTAGTGGCTGGGCTTATAGGTCTGTATGCTTTTACCTCACTTTAAGGGGTGTTAGGAATTGAGCTGTGGGTCTCTCCATTGAGCTACATTGTCAGCACTAGGACTTGACTCTTGAATTTATGTTCAGAACTCGACTGGATTTTGAGGATTTGGGACTGTCTTGAGATAAAGTCATCAAAGCATTGGAGGTAGGACAATACCCATTACAAAAATAACGAAAAATGGTAATAGAATGCAGATAGGAAAGAATGCTTAGCCAGAAGATAAGTAAAACCCCTACACCATCTCCCAGAGTGTTGTGTGCACGCATGCACGATGTTTGAGAATCTGTAAAGCAAGGCCAAAGGCATTTGGGTTCATTACTATTTGTGGTTGGTCATTTCACTCCATCTTAAGGATTGGTTGATTCATTAGTCTCCAATTTTAAGAATTTATAAATTCGCAAGACTAGTTCTGGCAGTCCAGATAATCTACATAAGATGAATTTAGCCTCATGCAAGACCTATCACAAAGCACAAGATTTTGCAAAGGTTTCCCCCCACCCCCAAAAGGTTTTTCTGTAGCCTTGGCTGTCCCGGAATTCAGAGATCCGCTTGCCTCTGCCTCCTGGGAGTGTTGGGATTAAAGGCCCGTGCCAGTGCTGCGTGGCTCAGGGTTTGTTTTGAATACTGTCTCATTAGCCTTGGCTTTGAAAAGGAACTCAAAGTAGCTATCAGGGAGGTCTGATACTTGGAACAAATACTACTACGTTACTATAACTTCAGGAATAACAAACACTACTGAGCAGCACCCTCTTTACTGTATGCTTCAGTGAGCGGGCAATAGGAACCACAGTTACTGACACAAGGTTTTAAACCAAATAATCTGAATTCCTGAGTTTTGCATTATGAGCCTGTTCTCTAGTTTCTTGCCCACTGTGACCTGTTTGCCTTAGCATCAGTCCAAAGCAGTTTGGCTGATCCAGGTTCTAGACAGAATGAGGCAGTCCTATGACAATGTCTACATTTTGGGGTTAATGGAAGGACAGAAAAAGTTTAGGATTGATGATCAAGGGCAGGAAAACAAGCTGCTTAGTGTGTGAACCAAAGAGGGCCTGGAATAAGCGCTGACCAGAGTCCTGGCTACTCAGGCAAAAATCGCGTCAAAGCTGGGGTTACAGCGGCACTTCCGAGCCGCTAGGTGGTAGCCGTGTGCTTCCAAAAACCGGGTCACCTACTAGAGAATGCAACTGGAATCCCTAGAACCGACCTTAGAGTCCCAGAACGGGGGAAGGGAGAGACGCTCCTGAGCCCTTTCCATATCTCATGGCAGGAACGGGAAAGGCTTCACTTAGCGTAGTCACCCCATTGTGGGGAGGGCGTGGGGTTTATCTTGCGTGGCCTCAGGTCGAGGGTAAACGCTACTCCTTTTAGTTGAGCCACCCCAGCTGGTGGGCCTCGTCTGTCCTCTCCCTGCTTCCGAGTACTAGTGGATGTGAGTGCGAACAGCAAATGTGAGGGAGGCAGGACGCTCTGCACCTAATTGCATTCTTTGGGAACCCCGCCTGCTCCATTCGGCCAATATTATTGTGGCGCAGTGCTCCGACGGCTCCCAGAGCTTACCAGCTCCAGCCTCGTGGGTTCTGTCCGCTGAACGGCCAGTCCCATCGCAGACAGTCCGAGTGCCTCCCCTCCAGCCCTGAGCCGCCAGAAGGAGGAGGAGGCAGTGGAGAGGCCGCGGCAGGCAGGCAAGCAGGCAGGGCCGGCTTTGATGTGGGCGCGGCGCACCCAGCCGCGCTGAGCGCCCGTCCGGCCGCGCCCCGAGGGGGGAGCCCCCGGGCCCCGCATCCTCATTGTGCCGGCGCGGGCCCGGGCCCGCCCCCGGCCCCCCGCCCCCTCGCCGCCCGCGCGTAGAAAACGCCCCGGCCGCCGCCAGCGGTGGGAGGCGGCGATGCGCACGGCCGGAGAGACACGGAGGAGGAGACATGAGCCGGCGGGCGCCCAGACGGAGCGGCCGTGACGCGTTCGCACTGCAGCCGCGCGCCCTAGCCTCGGAGCGCTGACCCCGGCCCCGCCGGCCCCGCCAGCCTCGCGCCTTGGCCGCGGGGCCCCAGCCGCAACCCCAGCGGTGCATGCTGCCCCTGGACTGAGCCGGCAGCCCGCGTCCTGCGAACGACCAGACGGCCCTCTCGCCCGCCTCGGACCAGCTTCCCCGCACCGGCCGGGCGCCTCCCGCACCGCGGTCGCCCCGCAGCCCCCGCGCCGGCTCGGAGGGCGCAGCGCTCGGGAGGAGCCGCGCGGGGCGCTGATGCCGCAGGGCGCGCCGCGGAGCGCCCCGGAGCAGCAGAGTCTGCAGCAGCAGCAGCCGGCGAGGAGAGAGCAGCAGCAGCGGCGGCGGCGGCGGCGGCGGCGGCGGAGGCGCCCGGTCCCGGCCGCGCGGAGCGGACATGTGCAGGCTGGGCTAGGAGCCGCCGCCTCCCCCCCGCCCCGCGATGTATTCAGCGCCCTCCGCCTGCACTTGCCTGTAAGCGCCCGCCTGGGGCTGCCCACCCTGCCTGGATGCCTGTCCCTGTGCGTGTGGCTCTGTCTGTCTGCCCGTCTGCTCGCATGACTTTTTGCTTGCGTGTCTATCTGTCCATCCGCGCCCCTTCTCTCGGGTCCTACTGACCACCTCTCCCTCTTTCTCTCGCAGGTGTTTACACTTTCTACTGCTGTGTTTCCAGGTTCAGGTACGTGGGCTCCAGACTGAGAGGTTCCCCCCTCCCCCGCGCGCACTCTTCTAAGAGGTTCGGGCCGACCCCCCTTCCCGGGACCGCGCCCCCTCTCGGTGCCCCACCCCTCCTGGGCAACAAGCCCAGTGCACCTGTTCCCAGGGCGCAGAAGGGCGGCTTCGCGCGCGTCCTGCGCTGGCGGTGTTTGTTGGGCCCAGGGTTAGAAGCTGCTGCAGGGCTCTAGCCAGTGCAGGCTGTCGCGGCCGTGGTCGGTAGATTTCCCAGAGCCCAAGGGCTCAGCCCAAGCGATGTGCGGGACACCAACCCCCGACTGCAGCTGGCTAGTGGTAGGGACCTAGGGGTTTTTCTGCCTACTGTCCCTTTACAGCCTGCTTGTGCTTGCAGACAAAAAGGTTGTTTTCAGTTGAGTGGATTTTGAGTCCAGAGAGAGCTTTAGTTGTAAATTACTCTGTGGGTGGGAGGGGAGAGAGAGAGAGAGAGAGAGAGAGAGAGAGAGAGAGAGAGAGAGAGAGAGAGACTGTTCCCCATCCTGCTGCGCTCCGCTCCACATGTCCTTGCCCAAGGTGGTGCAGCCCAGGGCTTGTTCCCTGCCTGGTCCCCGTTCACTCTCTGTGAATCAGAAGAGGGCTTGGCGCTCAGCCTGGAAAGCACTTGCTAAAATCTGATCTGTTACTTCAGCAGCTTTCAGACTCGGGAAGGTCTTGGCACACAGACAGTTGGAATGCTCTGGCTTCCAAAGCCGTGGAAATGAAGGAAGGGGGGGGGGGTAGGGAGTCGACTTCAGCCCCGATTAGAACCAGACCAGGGCTGCCTCAGCGTGGTGTGTGTGTGTGTGGAGGGGGGAGGCAAAGGGAATAGGAAACACCAGCTGCCCAATACCTCCACCTACCTACAGCGAAAAGGGAGGAGACTTAGGATAAACTGAACACAGGCCAAAAGAGGATTATCTGTCCCCTCCCCCCCTCTCCGTGAAAGGCAGGTGTCCTTGCTGGGCTAATGGGAAGATGCTTGGTCGGAGCCTTCTGAGTTCTGGAGATGTCTGGAGACAGCCCTGTACGTGGGCCAGAGGTGGTTTTCTCAGTTTTCTGGTACAGGAAGCTTGTGTGTAACTGCTGCTTGATCAGTGCTTGCTATTATTGGGTCCCATGAATCTCTTTCCACTCTTTGGAGACGACTGCTCCTTGGGACCAGCATGAAGCTCAGGGCAACCAGTTGAGACTGGGGACTGGAAGGCTAGATGGATGGACAGACTGATGGCCTCTTTCCTTCTGTTGGCCAGGCTGGGGTCCCCAGTGACTCCTTGAATCAATACAACTGGAGTCAGTAACTTAACGCTGGCTGTTTGCCAAAGCAGATGTGACCCTGTGTGGTAAAGCGGGTTTGTGTGTGTGGGGAGGATGGTCGATGTTAGGGAAAAGGGCCAGTGCCATGCATGGGCTGCTAGTTTGTCTGCAGCTGAGTCCCCAAGCAGAGGGCAGGTTCCAGGGTCACTCCAGGGGGTCTGCTTGACTGGCCGGCCGAGCCTGGGCAGGAGTTGAGGAAATGGGTGTGGAGGCAGAAAGGAACCTTTGGATCTTGCTGCCCAAACCTGCACATGCTTGCTGCTCTCCGTTCTTCTTTAAGTAAGGCCCGGGAGGGGCCGCTGGGTGGTCTTTGTGTTCTCTGATGGGGATGTGAGGGAGGGCGTCTGCCTCCCACCTCCACCTCTGGGCTAGAACTAGAGCCAGCCTCTCTAGGCAGGAGCAGGGTGGTCTGCTTGGGTTAGGCCAAGAGGCCGGATCCATGCAGGTGAGGGAACCTCCCTTCCCTCCCTTCCATCACCCTTCCTTTGCCCCTTTGTCCCCTGCGGCCACTCCACTTTTTTGAACTGCATAGGGCTGGTGTTTTTAACCCCTGGTCTTCGTCCTTGGGACTAGCTGGGAGTGTCCTTGAACGCAGAGGTTAATGCTAAATTTGGTGTGTCTGAGAGAGGTTCATAGCAATCCTCCATATATATATATATATATATATATATATATATATATATATATATATATATATATATATATATATATAAAAGGTAAATAAATACCAGAGGAAATGATTAGCAGACTCATGGTCACTTTATAGTTCAGAGGCAGGGATAGAGTGGCCATTAATGGTAGAGATGAAGATGGCCATGAGTGTGAGGTCCAAACCTTGCAGAGGCAATTTTGTCTGATGCTGTCCTGGGCAGGCTGCACAGGAGCATGAGCAGAAGGAATGCCTTTGGTGTAAGTAGACCAGAAGGCCTTCCTATGTGAGGAAAGGCCCCAAGGACTTGGCAATAGGTGATCTCTGCCAGACCCCAGCTTTGTTGTGCCCTCTCTGCCCAGCCTGTGGTTCTGTAGGAGTTTAGTTTCATCGTTTGTGAAAGGTGGCCCTTAAGCTGAAGTGCTGTGTGGCTGGGGCAGAAGAAATGTTGCTGATGGTGGCCCACTCCGGGAGGCGTGTTGGCCAACTGAAAAGCTAGTGTGCTTCCATCTTTACTATTTTAGGGGATTGGTACAGTTTTAGCGATGGAATTTCTGGGGGCCTCCTCTCCTCCCAGCCCTCAGTCACCAGGCCTCAAATGGATTCCCCTAAGTTAGGTTTCCATGAACACACTCAATGCCAGATACTGTCCTCCGCCCACCACCAGTGTGGCGAGCCCCGCCTTCACCCACTGACCACCCTGGGAAGTGGGAAGCTGGGAATTTAATAAAACCCCTTCATCCTTTCTCCACACGACTCAGGACACCGCAGATAGCTGAAATCAGAAGAATTTAGAAAATTTCCGTGGGGAGCAGGCAGCGTGACCAGTAAATTGCTTTTCTGCACTTGGCTGAGCTCTGACAATGACACCGGGCCAGGCTTTTCAGGAAGCTCTGCCGGCACCTGCCCGACATTGTTCCTGCCGCCAGGCTCCACTAGGTCCTTGCCTTCCTTAGGCTAGCATAAGGCAGGCCAGTGTGGGAGGTGTGTGTGTGGGGGCTTCCTCCAGCCTCTTGCCCCTCCTGCTAGCCCCTTGTTCTTCCACAGGGCTACTTCCTGTCTCACCAGGAGGTGTCGGAGTTAGGAGTTCTAGTCATACCCCTCCCCTCCCCGCTTGGCCTGACCACCCACGCCTAGCCTCCTGTCTGAGGCTGAGAGCCTTCCCTTCGGCTGGCCAGGTTGGAGGGGCTAGGGAATGGCCTTTGCATCAAGAGGAGGATGGAAAGCTGCCCTGTTGGATGGCGTTTTAAGTTATTAAAAGCAGCATCATTCATTGGTCCATTCAGTTGAATTTCCATTCAGCACTTAGTCTGCTTCTTGTTGGCCCTGGGAACCTAGACAGTTGGTCCTTGTTGAACCTAGACAATTCCTGGCCTCAAGATTCTTCCAGCCTAGAGGGGGACACTGCTGGATGTTCCAGCATTGTGACGCTGTCTTCCAATTCCTGGGAAGCATCTTACCTAGGTGCAAAAGGAGTTGATTGTAAGAATGTAAGGCATCTCATGTAGGGAAGTGATTTTCATCCTTCCAGCTTTCTACAGGGAAGCCAGGTAGGATGGAGTCACATTCCTGCCTCACAGACGGAGAAAGCCAGATAGAGAACTAGCCAGGAAGGGATTTGTTCAGGGCCATGGCTACAAGCCAAGAATCTGGATTTAAGATCTTGTATTAATTCTATCTTTTCTAGAAGGAATCCTGCAGTTTGCTAGTAGGGGAAAGAGTCCCAGGAGGCAGGCAATGCTAGGGATCCTTAGTGGGAAGGATCTCTCAAGGGTAGGTGACTCTAATAAAGGGCAGCTGCCTCCGTGTTCCTGACAGGAGTCTCCATTCTCTTGGGAAAGTGCTGATCTTGGAGGGCCCCAGAGCTAGATGTGGGTGCCTCCTTCCCACGGCAGAAAGAGGGGAGGGGTGGGGCACCCTGCCAGCATTCCTGCAGCCAGGGAAGGTCACCCACTTGCTTTGAGATAAGGAGGTGGATTTTTAAAATTTCTGTGGTTGGCGCAGCCAGTGTCAGTGGACCGGGGGCAGCCTGTCAGAGTCACAGGTGTGGCCTCCTCTCTGCCATGGGGCAGCACTGTGGTCCCCTGGGACCCCAAAGGAAGCCTGAGAGGGAACAGGGAGGACGCATCTATCCCCAGTACGACTTTGTGGTTCTGACTTGGTCCTGTAGCAGGAAAGGTGTGGGGGTGCCCGCCTGCAAGGCTGCTGACAAGAGCTCCAACCCACTGTGTTCACTGGGTGCCTGGTATTGTCTTAACACTGTCCAGGTTCTAGCTCACCACCAGTTTGGGGTTAGGGAGCAAGGGCCTCAGTAAACCATCCTTGGTCACACAGCGAAAAGGAAGCAAAACTAAGGATTCGATTCTGGCTGCCTGAATCTAGGGCCCAGGTTAAAAGGCAATTTGAGGGCTTTCCATTAATACAGCTTGGTTCACGCTGTGGCTCTGCCTTCTGTGCGCTGTGTGACCTTGGGGTGAGTTACTTCACCTCTCTGACGCTTAACTTCTATATGTGTAAAAGGGCAAAAATACCACTCTCCCCTCCAAACAAATAAACAAAAGCCCCAATAAAATAGTGCCTGTCCTCTAAGGGGATTATTAGATGGCAGTTCTAGGCCTGACTGCCGTGTCTCTGGTCCTAGGAGGATTCTTGCGTGCTTCTGTTGCCTGTCATGTTTAGCAAGCACTGCTCCCTCCTGGTGTGTGTTTGTGTGTGTGTGTGTGTGTGTGTGTGTGTGTTGTGAACAAGGGCTGTTCTGATGAACTTGTGTGTGTCCTTGACTTGGTTGGCGTGACTATTCACTAAAAGGGCCTGTGGCAAACCACTGGAGGAAAGAGCATGCTGACATTTCTCTGCATAGGCCAAGGCAGGAGGAGAAGCATGTGGATTTACTATGGCTTTACCTTAGGATGAGTTTAGGCCTGCTGCCACACCTTGGGCCTGAGTGTGGAAATTTGTTCTGACTGTGGGCTGGCTGACTGGTAGTAGCTCTTATGCTCTGACATCTAAGTGACATATAAAGTGTTGCCATGTTGATGATGGGGCCAGAGACACTGTACCTTGGTCAGCTGAGGGTCACAGAACAAAGACTCCAAGGTTGCACGATCAGTCTCTGCCTTGGCTCGGTCCACCCTGGAGCGTTGCTCTGCTTGGTTCATCCAGCTGGGTAGGAGCCGGGCATTGGAAGCTTGTGAAGGGCCCTGTGCACAGGCAGTGGCATCAGAGAGGCCTGGGTTTTGATTCTGCAGCTCTTCAGCCCATGATCTGTGGCCTTCAACCACCTGCTCCTGTTTTCCCTATCTCTGTAAAGTGGGTTAATTAAAGTGAAGTACCTCCTTAGGGTTAGTGAGAGCTAAATGAGCTATTATATAGAGAGCGGCCAACACTCAACCAATAACTGAGTGGTTGTAATTGCCCAGTCAATTGTCTGCTGTGTCCTAGGTGCACCGTGTGCTGCCACGTGCTAGAGAAAGCAAAGAAGGAAACGTTCCTTGGATGAGTGGCAGCAGGTATTCTGGTCTGTTGGGAGCAGGGATCTGAACTTAGGTCTGCATGTTAATTCCACCATTCAGGTTGCATGGCTTTGGGCAAGACCTTGAACCTCTTGGAGTAACCGCTTCCTCATCACTTATGAAGAGGGATTAATTATGTTATTCCCAAGGCTTTGCAGGGTGGCACTCACCTGTAACTCAGCACTGAGGAGACCGAGGCAGGATGTTGAGTGAGCCTGAGGCACACAGTGAGAACCTGTTTCAAAAGTCATAACGGCCACAGCAGAATTTTCAAGCACTTCCCAGAATCATTGACAGGAACAATGAAGGCCGTATCTTGGACTAAGTATGCAGTGGACACTCATAAACAAACATTAATTGTTACTAACAAACAACTAGCGAGCAGTTATGGGATACCCGCGCTATCCCTAGAGTCCAAGTGGATTTGGTCTTAAAGGCTTCGGCTTTCCGTCAGTGGACTACATGAGGAGGTCACGGGCACTTTGGGTTGCGTCCCCTCCCCTCCCCTCCACCTTCTGCCTTAGAATCCCATGGTGCTTGTCACTTTCTCTGGTCAACTGTGTTCTTTGCAGGGACAGGATAGAGTCTGGGGTCTGAACTCAGTCCACTGGTCACACCCTGCCCTGGGCACTCACCAGCTGTGTGATGGAGAGGATTGATTGGCCCCTCTGTACTCATCACTAATGGAACACCAGGATACAGTGTTGCCCCTGGGGTTGCTGGGAGGGGGACTGTAGTCCCTGGGGGAGCCCTTGGCATGGAGCCAGGCTCTTTTCAGATGTTAAGTGAAACAGAATTATAGCTCTCAGCTACGGACTTCTTGAAGCCTGCTTGCCCACCAACCAACTTGTACTTATTCCTAGAAATCCAGGAGAGGACAGACCCCTGCTGCAGGCTCTGGGCACTGGATGGACCCTCAGTGAGCAGAGGGGCTTAAGGGCCTGGAGTCCCTGTGCCCACTGCCTCTGTGCTAGGTGCTGGGCCCCTAGGGGATTTATACCTGTCTCAGCCCTCAGGTAGCAGACACCGAGGAATGCTATTGGAGAATGGAGCTTGGACCCTGAAACCAGACCATAGCCAGAGCAGTTGGCCAGATGAAAAGCATACTGTGAACCTGCAGGTGCATGTGTGTGAGCTTACGTAAGGTCACTGAGGCACGTGGAACAGGCTACCTCAAAGAAGGGAACAGCATTATGTCCTCAGTGTGCTACAAACCCCTTGTGGCTGTTGGAGCATCACACTTAGGGCCGGGCTGATAGAAAGGCCCTTGTGGGCACTGAGCGCTGGAAAAAGAGCTTGTTTGTCATCTCCTGGGCATGCTGACTACCCCTGCCCATGACTTCAGGGAGGTGGAGTGACCCAGACGCTGTCAGGGGACGAGAGGAGGGAAAAAGAGCTCAGTCCACACAAGTCCTGTCCCTCACCAGGCTAGCTGCAGGATTGACTACCTGCCCAGTATTGACAATCTGTATGGGGAAGGCTGATGTATGGGGAGAGGGAGGCTGGACCTTGGGCCCAGCCCCCATTCTGCAGTGCCCCACCCATGCTGATGGCTTGGCCCTGCCAATCAATACATTGATAGCCCTGGGAGCTTAATGGACAGGCTGGGGGTGGGGAAAAGGTCCTTTGCGGCCACACTTTCTATCCAGGCTGTGGTGGGTGTGGGGAGCAATGTTGGGGGAGGCCATAAGCTTGGGCTGTTGGGGGCATGGGGTATCAAAGGGGGCTGAGAGGGGGCACCTTAGTCCCCTTTTTATGAAGCCGTGCCATTTGGATTAAACTGATGCTTCAAAGCTGAATGTGTTCAGATCTTGCTTGGCTCTGCTGTGTCCTGTGTAACTTGACAAGTCTCTTGTCCTCTCTGTGCCTCTTTGTGTCCCTGGAAGCACAGGGGTAGGGGCGTTTGCACTTGCTCAAGTTCATTGAGGAATGAGCTGATGGCCCCTGGGCGGTGCTTACTGTCTGCCTGGGAATTCAGAGCCACTGTGAGTCGCAGTAGCTGCCCTTGAGGAAGCATTTGGGGGGGCTACCTTTCGAAGTGGAGAAGGGAGCTTACTGGGGTCCATTCTTAGAAGGCCTAAAATCTTGGGTTTGAACCCAGAATTTGAAAGAGCTATAAAAGCCCTAGTCTTCTGCTGCTGGTTGAAACCTGTGGTTGTCTTCCTTGGGACTAGGGAGGTCCTTCACTACTGGGCAGGGATGGCTGGAGAGGGACATGGATGGCAAGAGGTCTCAAGAATCTGAGGGTAGCTGTGGGACTTCATTTTCCTCTTGCACAGGGGAATTCACGTTTCTAGTTCCTCCGTGGTCAGTATCCTCTTCCTTAGCCATGCCATAGATTCTGATCTGGTTTTTTCCAGAATGCAACTGTATCCTTTTACGTGCGTGATGCATGTTCAGATCTGTCAGGGATGGCTACCCCATGTACAAGCACTGAGATGCTGAGTCTGTAAACCTGAGAGCCTGGGCGGCTACTAGCTAATACCTCACAGGTGGGTAGCAGATGCAGCACGGATACGTTGGTCAGAGAATGGTGTGGAATTTTATCATGCTACTCATAACAGCACTGAACTAGACACATCATTGCTCATGTCTGGAATTTTCTGTCTAATACTTTTGGTTCTTGGTTGGCCAGGTATAGCTGAAACCCAGGATGAGGGGACCCTGGTGGGAAGGAGGTGGTGAGGACAAGGGGAAATGGTAGTATGTATGGATGAAGTGGCTGGCTTGAACTCTAGACGCAGGTGAAGTTATGTTTGACTCTTGAGTCCTCTCCTCACTGTTTCTGTGACTTAGGACAAAGGATGTGACCTCCCCCAAGCCTCACTTCCCCCAACTTTGATATGGGGATGCTAATCATTCCTGCTTATGACCTCACTCTGGTGATTGTGTAAGATAAGTCACCCACAGTGGTGGTGACTTATCATGGCTGCTGAGCTCTGGAGAGCTGGCTCAGCGAGTAAAACGCTTTCTGTGCAAGTAAGGACCCGAGTTCAAATCCCCAGAGTGCACATAAAGTTGGGCATGGAAGTGCACGCCTATAATCTCAGCTCTCCTATGGCGAGACAGGAGGTGGAGTCAGGCGGACCCCCAAAGCTTATGGGTCAGAGGGCCTGGTGTATACAGCAGAGAACAATCACAGAAAGAGATCCCGTCTCAAATAAGGGAAGAGACAAGGACTGACATGTCCTTTGACTTCCATACATGCACCTCAGCATATAACCCCCCCTCCAAATATTCACACATACTCAAGTGCACACACAGAGATTGAAAACCCTGTGTTCATAAAGCAAGACTTTAAGAAAATAATGTAATGGCTGTTACAGTTACTAATTTTTCCAAGGTAAATGTTATAAAAATTCCCATTTTGCAGACAGGAAAACTGAGGGTAAAGAGCTCAAGTGAGTCAGCTATTGTGGTTGGAGCCAGGTAACCTGCAGGTTGAATAGTACCTGTTATCCTGGTGTCAGAGGTTCATGTAGTGGCCTGGATCTTGATGGATGTCTTCAGGAGATGGCAATGTGCATGGCCTGGGAAGAATGGAGATGCTACCAAACATGCTTCTCAGAGTCGGGGCTGAAGCCTTCGAGGAAGATGGATGGAGGATGTGTGGCAGGTGTCCCCGTGATCGCCAGAGGCTGGCAGAACTCCCTTTTGTATCGATCAGATTATCACCAGGATGAGGGCAGTAGGCGTGGAGTACAGGCAGGGGCCAGATATTGTGCTTGGGAAGCTGGGGCCTGGCAGGTTTCTGGGCAGGAGGGAGCACCCTTCACTGAACTGAGAGTGTTCTAGAGGAAGACAGGATGCAAGCCGAGGCGTGTGGGCTCTGTCTACTGAGAGCCCTGTTGACATTCTTAGGTTAAGGCTTTGGGAGAGCCCAGGATCGGAATGAGGTTTGAGCTTCTGGGGCCCTTGTTGCTCATGTGTAGCTCCTGGACCGGGGAGCAAATATTTGGGAGAGGGAAAGGGCCAGGTTGGGAGTTCTTGGAGTCTTAGACTGCTTGAACAAGATCAGTCTCCCACTACGGGGAGCCCGTTTTGACCATGGATCACCTGTGGGTGTAGCATTGAGGGAGGTAGGGCCACATTGTCTAGCTATTAGGTCTTCTTGCTTTCTTGTGTGTTTTATGGCTTTTTGCTCATCCCAAAGATTTTTGACTCCTGATCATTGTGCACCTGGAGGGATATCAGACTGGCAGACCGCTTTTAGGTACCATAGCCAAGAAAGCTGCCACTCACTCCGCCAGAAAGCGGGGACAGTGACTCTCCCAAGGCAAGCTTGCATTGCATAGCTCTGGGCAGCAAAGCCTGGAATTTTGTGTACCCATTCCCAGCCCTATGGCTCTTGAGGGTGGCCTCAGGGTCCAACTTGGGAAATGGGCTCTCCCTGGCTCCCTGATATTTCAAAGTTCTGGAGTTGGTGGAGCTAACAGGGCTATGTCCCGGGGCTTCTTAGCAAGATGCCTGGAGCAAAGTGATGCGCGCAGTCCCCCCCACATAGCACAGCATCCCCTGCCTCCTTCTGCCAGGCACTTTAGGTATCTGGATGGGAAGGGTAGGGCTTGCTGCTGGCCTCCAGTCATTTGGCAAGCACTGCTGATTGCTTCCTGGGGACAAGCTGAACGAGACTGGTTATCCAAACTCTGGGAACAATAGCATGCCCAGACCCTGCCCTGTGAGGTAATGCTAAAGCGGGCTTCTAATGGCGGGTAGAGGGGCTGGTGCCCTGAACCCTCCAGAAGTTTTGATAGGAAGTCTAGGGTATCCAGCCTTTCCGGAAGAAGGGCCCAGTTTCCTGCAGAGGCCACCCACTAATTCCCTAGGGGTTGACCTGGTCAGACTATGGCTTAAGTGGTGGAAGCTAGGGAAGATGAATTGTGTCCCCACATCCTGGTGCAGGGCCACCCAATAGACCTTGCTGACCCTGGGTCACTCTGCTGCTTCTGTCCAGCGGGCCAGGAAAAAAAATCATTAATAGAAGGACAGCTTCTGGGGTAGGAAAGCGCCCCTTGGGAACCAGTGATGAGGAGACCGGCTTGACCTCCAGTCGATAGGGTCTCCTGTGAGAGGAGGAGTAGTGGAGGACCGGGATCCTGTGCCTGCTTTTGGGGGAGGGGATAGGACTAAGATGACTCCAGGAATCATTCCAGAAAGGTCAATGGCCCCAAGTGTGGGGTCTTCCCCAAAAATGCCCTCCATGCGTGGGCCTCCATGGATGTCAGGGTGGGAGGAGAGGCAGTCCCTGGTCCTGTGGGTGGGCCGTCATGGCTGGTGAAAATGGAAGGAGGCACACAGTAGTTGCAGAATGGACATTTGTGAACCTCGATTTCCACTTAGCTGAGCTTCACTTGGAGTCTTGTCAAAAGTTCTGGCGTTTGCTCAGATGATGAAGTAATTGGCATATTGCTTTTTGTATTTAGTCTTCATAGCAACCCCCGAGGTGGGTACTGTCTTCATCATGTTCATTGTGAGGAAACTGAGTCACAGAGATCTCATACTTAAGGCTATGGCTTGAGCTGCCAGGGTCCAGAGAGCTCTAGCAATGGTTGAGTGAGCAATGTTTTTCTGGGACTGGGGTCTTGTGTGCCAGCATTGTGCCAGACTTGGTGGGGTCACAGAACAAACCCATACTTCTAACCATTACCCCAGCACATTGTGCGGGCAGGACAAATTGTCATAATTCTAGCCCATGTTCTGACTTCTAAGATGGGATGGGCCGTCCAGCTAACTAGCAGGTACAGGTGAATTTAACTTAATTCTTTACAGCATGGCAGGACTTTATCTGTTCATTCACTCATTCATTCCCTCGTTTGTTGAACGAGGGCTTGTGTGTCTGTGCTGGGGCTCTTAGGACAGTGGCCCAGGAGAGAGCGAGAACTTTGGCTTTCACGGTGCTGTCAGTGCCGTCAGAGCAGACAGACGGAAGCCGAGTAGGTAAATGGCATGTTGAGTTGCGTGTGCCAGGAGGGATCTCGTAGCAACCCGAGGATGCCTGTTTGAGGTGACATCTGGGCAGAGAGAGACCTGAGAGAAATGAGTACACAGAACTGAGAAAGCCTGAGAGCAGGTGCAAAGGACCTAAGGTTGGTGTGTGCTAAGTATTAGGAAGGTTTCAAAGACTTTCAAGGTAAGGTGGTAGGACTGGCCTGGAAGGAATAAGAGAAGAGGAGGGAAAGCATTGGGGGCTGCTTGTTGGCCTAGAAGCCCCAGTGAGGACCTCTGAGGGTGAGGGAAGTCCTGAGGAGTGTGGACAGGGAGGATTCCACGGCAGGGCTGTGTCTGGTAGAGGATGGGTTATCAGCAGGGCAGAATTGGACTGGGCTGAGGAGGAGAGGGGTGCATACTGTTTAGGGGAGCGGCTGTATTCTTGAAGATGGATGGGAGCAGAGATTGAGGGTGCAACCTAAGAAGGCTTCCTGGAGGGTGTGGCTTGATGAGAACTAAGTGGCAAGATGTCCACAGAGTTACCATGGGGGATGTAAATTGAATGACAGTTCCGGGCCTGGGACATGGGCCAGTACCGTGGAGTGAGTGTGAGGGTTCCTGCGGAGATCCAGGGGGCGTGGCCAGTACTTGCGATTGCTCATGCTGACCCTTCCCTGCCGTGTGTCCCTCCAACTTCTCCCTGAAGCCCTTTGGACATTGGTTCTCCTCGTAGTTCCAGATGCCATTGGGAGAGGGGGCTCTGTACTAAAAGGGGATCGGAGCAGAGCAACCTGCATGCCAAGGTCACAGAGAGCACCATGTGCTGGCAGGTGGGAAGATCTAGATACCCAGGCCCGATTCTCAGCTTTATTATTTCCCAGCTGCCTCAGTTGCCTTGTCTGTGAAATGGGGCCTGGCCAGATGGGGGGGTAGTGGAGTGACTCACCATTGCTCCTCCCTTTGCGTAGGTGTTGGCGGCCGAGGAGAACGTGGACTTCCGCATCCATGTGGAGAACCAGACGCGGGCTCGCGATGATGTGAGCCGGAAGCAGCTGCGCTTGTACCAGCTCTACAGCAGGACCAGTGGGAAGCACATTCAAGTCTTGGGCCGTAGGATCAGTGCCCGTGGCGAGGACGGGGACAAGTATGGTATGTGTCAGACCCTACCCACACTTGCAAGCACTCTCGCTCGCCTTGGAGAGTTCCCACTCAAATCCTGGCTCTGTGTTGTGCTGGATGCATGGTCTTGGACCTAGTGTTAGTTCTTCTGGGCCTCAGTTTCTCAGTCTATAAAATGGGAGGCATTAGTGAGTCCTTAAGAAGCTCATTGACATGAATAAAAAGCACCCCTTCCATGGTAGCTTGGGTGGGGATGCCCAAATGTCAGTGTCTGTTCCCTGCACCACCGCTCCCTCCTGCTCAGGTTCAGCTTCAGCGGAAGCCTCTGAAGTCATCTTTATGAGTGCTTATGGGAGTGTGTTTCTGTGTGTATGCAAATGTGCATGTGTGTATTAAGCTTGACCTTGTACACCTATAAGACATAGATACTCACAACAACGAGGGCCATGGGCCCTGTGACCTTCTCTTGGTCCCTGAACAGCTCAGTTCTCCTGGGGGAGGGGCTGCTGAGGGACACTTGCAGCCTTCCTCTGCTGCAGAAGTCAGAAGAGGAACACTGGGACTTTTCTTTTCCTAAGCCCCCAGCACATGAAACAGAGCAGGCATAACTCCACATCTTTAGCATTCTGGAGAGGATCCAGCCAAGACAGATGCTGAGCAAATATTAAACATGCAAATATTTTATTTAAAGTTGCTAGACATGGTTTGGTGGTATTAGTGCATGCCTTTAATCCCAACATTTGAAAGGCAGAGGCAGGCGAATCTCTGAGTTCGAGGCCAGCCTGGTCTACAGAGTGAGTTTTAGGACAGTCAGGGCTACACAGAGGAATTCTGTCTCAGGGAGAAAAGAAACAAAACAAAACCCCCAAACAACTTCTTTAAAATTGCTAGACAGAAAGACCTGGGACTGCCAGGAGGCTTCCTGGTCCTTACCCATCTGTGGGATGCAAGTCCCCAGCCTTCTGCCTCCTTGGGCCCAGGTTCTAGAGGTAGTGGCTGGGGGCAGGGTCCTGCATGTGTGCTGAGCCTGCCAGCTTCGCCTTTCTGGGATGGTGCCCTATCGGCCCCTGCCCGTTGCCATCAGGACATGACAACAAGACGAATAATTTCTTGGACCTTTTATCTTGGACACCATTTATTTTCCCACAGCCCCAGGGCAGTACTGACCTCATGGTACGGCCCTGAGTGAGGCAGCTGCACCATACTGGGGGCTGGGCCAGGCTGGGCAGCATGGGCTGGTTCTGGGCCCCAGTACCTTCAGGCCAGCTGCCTCCTCTGCTTCCTGCACAGTCATTCTTCATGGCTCCTCTCCTTTACTCTTCTTCCTGTTTCATGCCCCTTTCCCTCTTTGTTTTGCTCCATCTCTGTTCCTCCCTCCTCATGGTCACCGTCCTTCCTTGCTCTGACCACAGCTTCCCTCCTCACAGGTTTCAGGCCTTCTGGTTCCTGTGGGGGGGCACCCCCAGATGCTGGGCCATGCAGGGCAGACCCAGGTGGTAGTTTTCCCTGGGATCCTCTGCCCAGTGCTGCCAGGGAAGGGGCAGCTGGCTGGCCAAGCGGGAGGAGGTGCCCTCCTGGGGTGTCCCCAGAGCTCACTCTGGCCCCTCCAGGCTGGAGAATACGGGGGGGGGGTGTCTCAGACCCTGGTTGAGCCATCTGTCCACACCCTGGGAAGGGAGGCAAGGACTGGGGAGGGAGAGGAGCCCAAAGTGACCCACACTCTCTACAGAGGCTGCTGGCCTGTTCAATTGGGCCACTCTGTGACCTCCACCAAGCACTTTGCCTTCTCTGTCCCCATTTCTCATTTGTACAGTGCCGTTAACATACACGTGGCTCTGAGGGAGGATCTCGTCAAAATGTCCTCAATGATTCGTGGGTCAGGGTGTGCTCTGAGCCTGCCTCCACTCTGCCCAGCACCCAGGTGGTTCTGACAGAAGCCCGCTTTGATTCTAGAACTGGCCTGGCTTGCCGATCTTCTCGGGCTTCATCCTCTCAAGGAACATGTTTGCATGATCTTCCAACCCCCCCCCCCCCCCCCCCCCCCCCC
>PVIU01009870.1:0-52830 GCA_004026605.1 Ondatra zibethicus | reverse complement strand
CAGGAGGATGGGCTGCCTCTCTGCATCAGGAGCTGCCTTGCTGGGGGAGGGGCAGCGGGGTGCAGGGCACTTCAGAACCTGCTCTGTCTTCTCAGGGCTGGGTCCGGACACCAGAGTCTTGTGATATCCACTTGGCTTCCCGGGCTTGTGTCGTCTGCTGAACCGGAAGTACCCTAGATGTCAAGTGAACACCTAGAATCCTCAGCTTCGGGTCTGCCGTCCAAGGCCTGGCCTCTGTGCTGGGTACAGAAGTCTGTGGACCCTCTGATCTTGCTGTTTCTTTATTCTAGTACTTTTTGGAAGGTGGTTTGAGTCAAGAACATGGTTCTTTTGGACCAGCCGTGGCTGAGGCTGCAGGCTCCTGTTTTTCTAGTCCCCTAGTCTCTGAGTCTGCCTCCACAGTCCATTTTCGGTCCACCAGTCCAAAGTGCCACTCCATCGCTTAAAGACTCGTGTCACTTAGAACCCAAGTCCTTGGGTCAACCAGAGGCCTGGAATGGTTCTGCTCATGGGACACTCCCATCCCCCCACAATCTCAGGCTGTATCACTTCTCTTGTGTACTGTGCTACAGCAGGCATTGTGCCTTGGTCAGGCCAAGCACATTTCATCTAACACCTAAGATGCTCTCTATCCACACATTCCTGAGACCTGTCCCTCACTTCCCTGCCCTCTTGTCAGGGTCCCCACCTCTTCCCTTGCACTGCTGTACTTTTCTCTCACGGTCTGGCATCCTGTTCTCTGCTTCCCCACTCCGCCTCTCAGGAGATGCCAGGCTCCTGGGGCCGTGTGCTGCCTCATCCCCAGCCCTCAGAACTAGCTACAGAGAGGTGATCAGCATTGCCTGGATGCAGGGACACATGCAGCTTACATCTAAGACCGGGGACAAGGACATCAGGGCAAAAACCTCCTTCCACACACAGGAGGCACTTGGCCCAGTGCTCAGGCAAACCCTTCTCCCTTCCTCCCATCTGCTTTTGCCTTAAGAATACAAATATGAGCAGACATGGCTTCCCCTAGAAACCCTTTCATTTAGCATGGGATCTTTGCCTCTCAGCTTAAGCCTCCCACCCTCTGGCCTTTTCCCCAGGGAGCAGTGGCCACCCACGCCTTGTGGATCCCACGTGGAAAGGGCTGTGTTAGCACTACAGCCAGGATCCAATATAGTTTTCCGATCAATCCAATTGATTTTTTTTTTCTTTCCCTCTTCCTTTCTGGTGAGTGTGTGTGGCCTGCAAACCTCCTCAGGGACTTGCAGAGAAGGGGAACTCTGGGCACCTGAGCATGTGTGTATAACAATAACAGGGTAAGGGCACCAGCCCCACCTCTCTCTTTTCCCCCAGCCCACCTTCAGAGGAAAGGGAGAGCTGACTGCTGACCTCTTGGTGCTTTTGGTGGCAAGGACCTTTCTTCATGGGAGGATATTGTCTGGGGAGGCCAATAGCTTTGTGGTGTGGGAAAGTGTCAGCCAGTCTCTTATGTACATGGGTCTGCCCAGCCTCTCCCCAGTGTGTGTGTGCATGTGTGTGTGTGTGTATGCATGCACCTACAGGGGGAGAGGGCGGGGGAGCAACAGGTCCTGGGGATTTCCCTGGGTATAGGGAGCTCTAACCCGTTCTGCCTTTGTTCTCTGAATTGCCTCTCACTGAAGCAGGCTCCCAACTCTCTCTGACCCCATTGCCTCTGTATTCCCTTACCATTTCCCACCCTTCAAACCCAGAGTCTAAAAGCGGAGGCCCTGAGTTGCTTTTGGGAAGGCCAGCTGGGGACCTATGCTTCAGTCTGTCTATTCCTCAGGGCCTTTCTTGCCATTTGTGGTCCACACTGTGTGCCCAAGCTCTGTCCATGCAGCTAAGGTTCGATCCCTGCCTGTCACAGTGAACTCTGGAGTTGCAGTCTGTCTTCATGTTTCCACCTTACAGTGCGTCTCTGGGCAAGTGAGTCAGCCGTTCCGCTGGCTGCAGGGCCTCAGGCTCCCCATGTGTAAGCTGCCATCCTGGCCCCTGCCTCACAGTGCTGTGAGCCAGTAAGACATTCCATGCTCGGACTCCCAACCCACACATGGGATACACATTACGGGTAGTGGCTGTTGTTATCAGTCTCTCTTTTTTGAGTTCAGGCGGGCCTTGAACTTATGATCTTCCTGCCTCAGCCTTTCAGCCTGGTGTCATGTTTATTCTTTTCCAGGCATATCAGAGAAGCAGAGGGGAAAGACATTGTAAAGCTTCAGAGAGGGAGTTTCCTTCAGCCCTTCGCCCTGCCTTCTTGGAGGGTTTGGGGAGTCCCTCTTCTTTTCTGTCTGTGACCCGAGTCTAGCCTTCAGTCCTCCCATGGGCTTTCCCATCCCCCATGTTGACTCCAGGTGTCTTCTTCAGGGTGACCTGGGGACTCCTCCCATTTCAAGGTTATCTGGAAGTGAAGCTGGGAAAAGGACGAATCCCCCTGTATTCTGTCCCAGGAAAGCAAGGCCAGAGGGAGGAGCCCTGCTGCCCCAGCCAGGGCTTACTCACCTGGGCAAAAGTCCAAGTGGGGAAAGGTGGAGTGGGCAGGTTAAGACCAAGACTTTGGGGACAGCCTGCCCGGGTTTGATTTAGCCTCATTATGCATGCTGTTGGAACCCAGTTTTTACACCTGTGAGATGGGGACAGTGACAGCTGTGCTGACTCAGAGGATGGTTGCAGGGGTTGAATGAGGTAATGACCCTGGCCCAGAACATCACGAGCCTGACAAAGTGAGTGACTATCTTTTCCTAAAGGGGCTGAAATGGAGGTGGCCTCAGGGTCTCTTATTTCCAGCCCACGTACTTCCTTTGTCACTGTGGCTGGGGCTGTGTGGGTCGGAGTCTAGAGTTCTAACAAGGCCTGGACAGTGTAAGGAGTCCCAGCAGAAGGGACTGGAGTGATGAAGGACATTGAATTAGAGGCTAATTAGACATGTCATCAGCAGCTCTGTGCTCTGTAACATATCGCCTCACCACCCTGCGTCTTCCCTTAGCTCTTGAGTCATGTTAGTCACTGGCAACATCACAAGGGTGTCCATGTACTTGCTGTCATTTAATTAGTGGCCACTTACTAGGAGCCAGGCATGGGCTGGGGTGCTACCTGTCTGTAGAGAGTTGTCCTGTCTGCATGGGGCTTACCTGCTGGTGAGGAAGGACACGCAATGAAAACGGTGGCAAATTGTGTTAACTTGCTATTATTATTATTATTATTATTATTATTGAGACAGGGTTTCTCTGTGTAGCCTTGGCTGTCCTAGACTCTGTAGACCAGGTTGGCCTTGAACTCACAGAGATCCTCCTGCCTCTGCCTCCCTGGTGCTGGGACTAAAGGTGTGCACCACTACTGCAATTTGCTATTATTGTAACAAAATATCTGAGGTGGTCAATTTTGACTCGGGTTTAGAGGCTCAGTCCATGATTGGTTAGCCCCTTGTTTCTGGGCCTGTGGCAAGTCAGAATGTTGTGGCTTGTGTAGGAGAGGAAGCTTGTCTCCTGATGACTGGGAATTAGAAAGAGAGACAGCAGAAAGAGGAGCAAGAAGGGGCGTTTTACCTAATGCCCTCTCTGGACCTCACATCTGAAAGGGCCTAGTAACGCCCAAGCAGGCAACTAAACCTTCCACACATGTGCCTTGGGGGGACATTTAAGATTGAAACAATATCAAGAGGCAGTTTTAACGTGCTGGAAGAGTGGACTGGAGAGATGGCTCAGCTGTTAAGAGCATGGGTTGCTCTTCCAGAGGACCCGGGTTCAGTCCCCAGCACCCATAAAGGCTGCTCATGACCGTCTGTTCCTCCCGTTCCAGGGGTTCAGACACCTTCACATAGACACAAAAACAATGGACAGAAAAAGTAAATAGAGTGCTGCAGTGTGGCATGGGAACTGGCGTGTGCTGGGATGGGAAGGGTGGTTCCAGCATCAAACAGTACAGTCAGGGAAGGCAGCTTAGTAACTGTTCTACTTGGTGAAAAGACACCATGACCATGGCAGCTCTTATAAATAAAGCGTTTGACTGGGGGCTGGCTTGCAGTTTCAGGGTTTTAGTCTGTGATCAGCATGGCAGTAGGCAGGGCAGGTATGGTGCTGGAGAAGTAGTTGAGAGATACATCCTGATCTGACTGAAGGATGGGAGAAAGAGAGAGAGAGAGAGAGAGAGAGAGAGAGAGAATCTCTGAGAGACTGGGCCTGGCATGGGCTTTTGAAACCTCAAAGCCTACCCACAGTGACACACTTCCTCCAACAAGGCCACACCTACTCTCACAAGGTCACACCTCTCAATCCTTCTAATCCTTTCTGATAGCATCACTCCCTGGAGACTGATCATTCAAATGGAGGCGCCTCTGTGGGTCATTCTTAGTCAAACCATAGCATCTCTGAGAAGATGATGTTTGGCTGTCTGAGGGGATAAGGCTCAACCATGGGAAGGCTTGGGCAAAGCAGCCTCCAGGTAGAAGGGCAGCAAGTACAAAGGGCCTGCAGCAGGAGCCAGGTGTGTCCAAGAGATAGCAAGGGAGCCAATGTGCTTGGGAGGGCTGGAAGGAGGGACAGCAGGGACCAGATGATGTGGGTCCTACTGGCAAGCTTGGGTTTTCTCTAAGTTGTTTGAGGATCCTGGGAGGTTTCTCAACAGGGAAGAGATATAATTGGTGTGTGTGTGTGTGTGTGTGTGTGTGTGTGTGTAGACAAGAGTCAACTTCATGCCTTCCTTCAATCGCTCTCTATCTTTAATTTTGAGAAACAGTTTCTTACTGAGCCTGGAGGTCACTGATTGCCTGGACTGTCTGACCTGTGAGCTTTGTGAATCTCCCCAGCTCTGCTTCCCCAGCAGTAGGGTTGCCGATGTTCGCCACCATGCCCAGCTTTTGCGTGGGTTGTGGGGGATCCAAATTCAGATCCTCATGCTACATGGCAGGTTCTTTACTGACAGAAGCACCTTCTCAGTCTCATCGATCTTTTAAAAGGACATTTTGAGCTGGTGTGTGGAGGAAAGACTAGTGAGGACAAGAGTGGCAGAGGAAGGTGGCTGTTGAGCTGGTGGGGCTGGTGGGGGAGGGGTGGCAAGACAATGTCATTCCCCCAGGCCAACTGCAGGCCCTGCTTATGGAACTGAGCCAGGGTGAGGGGCCTGCTCCTAAGAGCTGCATCTTTGGAGCTTGGCTCTCAGAAGCGGGTGGAGGATGAGGAGGACCAGGGAGGCTCTGGAGCAGACCTAGCTTGGGTGGAGTGTCTGTTCCTCTTTCTCTCTTGCTGCTGCTGCTGCTGCTGCTGCTGCTGCTGCTTCTGGTCTATTACTCCCCAAAGACTTTACATAATTCTGGCCTGACTCCCGCCTCATTATGTCATTCTCTGAGTGGAGTCTAGGTCACTCTACTGCATGCTGTGGTCAGGGTGGGTAGAAAGAACAGACTGCTAGTGGCTAGCTCAGACCCTGCCCGGGCTGAATGGGGGTGGTCTGGCCTGTGGAGAGCAGGGTTGAACTGCAGCCCTAACCTCTCTTCTCTAGGCCCTTTGGATGTCTGTACCCATCCCCAGGATGTGGTGGGATGGGGTGGGGGATGGTCAGGGTCCTTGTTGCTGAGAGGTGGGGCAATGTTAGGAGTGGCCAGTCCTCCTGTCGGGCTGTCGCTGGGTACCTCACTTACCCTGAACAATGAGGACTAGGATGGCTTACTTCATGTGGATATGGGGAAGCTTTAATTGTATCCTATGGAAGCAGAGCTTGTCCATAGAGGACATATTTGGGGAGAGGGGCTTTTGAGAACAGTGTCCTGGGCCCTATCCCCATTCTTCTTCCATTCATGACAATCTCCCTACTCCCAGTAGGAGCTCTTCTCCTAGATTTGACTCCAGGGTTCCAGAAAGAACTAGAATGGGGCTGAACTCCACCGCCTTGCACCGGGGAGGAAACTGAGGCTCAGACAGGGGTGTGGTGATCTGCTCAGGATTCAGCCCGGGATGGCAACAGACCTGCGGGTGTTTTTGGATACCCTATCTGGTGTGAGATGCCTGTGCCTGTGGAAGACTGAGCAGTTTCAGAGCAGGGGCAGGGCCTCAGGAAGCAGACTCCCTTCCACTCTCAGGAAGCGTGGGCTTGGCCTCTGGGCGCCCTTTTCTTCCAGGAAAAGTTCAACTTTGCAGCTTTTAGGTTAGTGAGCTTCCCCTCTGGACCTCTAGAACAGGGCTACATGCTACAGGCCTCCCGAGCCCTGTTGAGGGGTCAGAACAAGTCTCCCCAGTTCCCTGGTGAAGACCCTGTGGCCCAGGGCCACACAGAAGTCAAATAGAACCCGGGGGTCAAGTCCATATTTAGGCATACCAGACCCTTGCCTTCTCCATATACATGCAGCCCCCCATCGAAGCTTCTAGAACGTTCTCACTTTGGGAGGACTGAGGTTTGCCAGGAGACGGGAGAGAAGGCTGGGGAGCTACTGTGACTTTTCCCTCTGGGACCCCAGTGAGTGGAGAAGAGGACAGGGGTTTGAATGAGGGCAAGCAGGGTACATCAAGGCCTTGTTCATACTCCTAACTCAGTGTTTACTGGGGGTGGGGGAAGGCGGAAAGAAGAATGTGCCCCACCTTGCTCCCAGAATTACAAAATTCTTGTTAGGTCTTTAAATTTTATGTAAATTCTTTTTTTAAGGTGGGAATCATATTTTAATTAGAAGTGGTGTCAGAGGAGGGCTAGATTAATTATAGAAACCCTAAGTTCCAGGTGGTTTCAATTTTCACAGCAGGGCACTAGGGCCTATATTTGTAAATGTTTTTTATTAAAATCATACCTAGTGTATTTTAGGGGCACCGAGGTACACTCCTTGTGGCTCCATAGATACTGTACTCAGGAATTTGGGGCTATGATTATGGAGAAGCAAGTCCCTTGTCACTGAAATGAAACTTTTGTAGTGAGGGAGGGGCAGGTGCTGGAAGGGAAGGGTCATAGCCAAAGAAAACAGCCGTGGAGGAGGGGAGTGGTGAAGGAGACTAGGTCATGGGGGTTCAAGACCAGGGAGGAGTGAGAGCTCACCCCAAGTCACACTGAATCCTACAGGGGAAAATGTGGACTGGCTAAAAGGAACATCACTGGTGCCTTTGTCTGCCAGGGGTTTAGGGGAGCAGTGTGGACATCTCATCCTGATGCTGAGGCATGGGTGGGCTCTGGTCCTGGGGGTGGGATAATTGGGTCCTGACCAGACCTTTGTGCTCTTGAAAGTAGTTACCCAGCAGTTTTGATGGCCTCAGTCAGCGGAAGGGAGATTCTGAACATAGACTCTTTTCCAGGAGTGTGGCACCTTCACCTCCGTGTCTTCCTGTGTCAATTGGCCAGGTCAAAGGTGCCAAAACTGCATTAGTAGGCCAGATGTTTGCCCTTGGGGGAAAGGACATCTGACCTGACTTTTGAAGGAAACAGCATGAGGTCCCAAAGGCGCTCTCTCTCTATCTCTCTCTCTCTCTCTCTCTCTGTGTGTGTGTGTGTGTGTGTGTGTGTGTGTGTGTGTGTGTGTGTGTGTGTTCTGTTCCCTTGGTTACTTCTTTGGGTATTCTGTGTGACTGCTGGTCCCACTTTGGAGAGTGGAATTGAGGGGCTCGTAGGTGTATGAGGGGGACGGGCCACAGACAAAGTCCTCTCAGACTGGATCATAGGGGAAGTGGCAGCAGATCCCCTCCCTGTCCCATGTCTCCCCCATCCCAGAGTCAGGGTGTTCTCATGGAACCAACCAGGATCCTCTATGCTTGCCTTTGGGAAAGTGAGGGAGCAGGGGGAAGGTCAAGGAGCGCGCTGCTGGGTCTTTAGGTTATACCATTGCCTCTGGCTCAAAAGCTTCTCTTACTCTCCTTCTGCCTTTCGAAGCCCAGCTCCTAGTGGAGACAGATACCTTCGGGAGTCAAGTCCGGATCAAGGGCAAGGAGACTGAGTTCTACCTGTGCATGAACCGAAAAGGCAAGCTCGTGGGGAAGGTGAGTGATGAAATCCTGGGTACTTGGGGCTCCATTCAGCCAGCTCTGGAGACGTGGCAAAGCATAGCCCATGGTCCTGTGAGTCCTACCTGGAATGCAGGTCTGGTGTATAGATGGATGAGAGAGATCAGTACCTGTCGGCATCTCTTCCTCTGGTTGTGGTTTTTGTTTTAGTGCCTGCAGCAGCCAGGTTGAGATATTTATGGCTGCCTCTTGGTGCCACAGAGCCCTAGACTCTGCTGGAAAAGGATGCGGAGTTCTGGTTTGTTCTATAGGGAGGAACCCTTGGGGCAGCCAGTTCTTGTGCTCCTGGTGTCTGGGAACGGGGAACCTGCAGCCCACAGGCTGTGCCTGCAGCGATCCTCTCAACAATCCTCAGGGGTTGGCAGCAGCAGAAGTCTCTGGAAGCAGTCACTCCTCAGAGCTGGGGCTCACTGTTCTTTCAGTTCAGGAGGATTTTATTACTTTGGAACAGGCCAGAGAACCGCAAGTGTTGAATTAGTGCACATGCGTGTGGGACCTGTGCGCCCACTTGCTGGACTTGGATGCTTTTGGAAGGCTACCCTTCATCTCTCCCTTTTACATTCATGTGCTTCTTTGCGAGGGTCCTGGGCTTGTTTCTTCCAGAGGCTCAAGAGGAAGATGGCACCCACTCTTTAGTGAAGTCACCTGTCTGTTCTCTGCTCTCTTCAGGGACTTTCCCTGCTTCTAAACTGAAATGAGGGTGAAGTCTATCTGGACTGGTGTCATGGAAGGTGGGCCTCTGCTTAGGAACAAGGGCCTGGGGGAAATTGGTTCCATTATACCTTGTCAGCATAAGGGAAGAATGGTCAGTTTTGTTGAAGTAATATTTGGTTTCTTAAGCCTTTAGTTCTTCCCGCTGTCCTCTTATCCCTGGGTCGAGGACCAAGGTTGACACACGGATAATGACAACTTTCTTTAGATTGAACAACTGCTGTCTCCCAGGCATTGGGCAAAATATACTTGCAGATAATTTTGGCAGGTTGGCACCACTACCATTCCCATTTCACAGATGGGAAAGCTGAGGGTTGTCTACATCCCTGGGCACTTGTCCCAAGTCCCATACTAGCCCTAGGCGGGATTCAAAGCTGGGTTGGAAAGGGAAAGATTCCAGCCACACACCCATACCAACCCAAACTGCAAAATAATAGTAATCCGAAGAGCGTTGGGATGCCGAGGAGTGGTTTCAATTAGTGATTCACTTTCCGCCGTCGCAGGCCGGCCGGCGAGGGGGTCCCTCAGCGGCTGGGGCGTCGGGCAGGGGCGGGTGCCGGGTCCCCTGGCCCAGCCTGTCGCGTCTTGGCCGGCAGTTTCCTGCGGCGGCGGCCCAGCCCCGCGTCAGGCCCTTTGTTCTGCTGCCCGCCTGGGCCTCCTCCCAGACCAACCTGCTTTGGGTTTGAGCCTCGGTTTTCCCCTTCGCTCCCTCTGTGCCCAGTGCCTGCGCAGCCTCCCCGCCTTCTTCCCGGCATCCTGACCCCCAGGAGTGCCATCATGGGGTCAAGGAGAATGACAGGCCCCCTCGGGCTACAGCCCTGCCGCCTGCCTCCTGCCGGCTGGCCGCTGAGTCACCGCTTCCACAGGAGCCGGTTCCGATTTCCTGCCCCCTTGCCCTCACTCCCTTCATTAATATTGGTGAGGGTTCAGCTGGCTCAAGACACAACAGCGAAGCAGGCTGGGTCTCCCTGTCTCCACCTCTGCACCCTCCTTCTAGCCAAACTGCGTCCACCACCCTTCTGGGCCCAGGGGTTTGGTGCCCCCCGCCCCCACCTGTGCTGGGTGGGGTGGGAATCACGCTTTTGCTAGGCTGTCATGGCATCCTTCCTGCTCACTCAGACCGGGTCCTGGAGGGGAGAGTCCCCTCTTTAATGACTGGGTGTGTCTCCCTCCTCCTCACAGTCTCAGCGCTTTCCAGATATTGCTGCCCCAACCTTTATTGCCTTGCTTGGGAAACTTCAGGCCCCAGCAGAACTTCCCCTCCTCCGCTAGACCAGCTTAGGGCTCAGCTGAGCTTCTCCATATTCCTGGAAACCTATGCCCCAGGCTCTCTGAACTGTTCACACCCATTCCTGGATGTGGATTTAGGGCTCCATACGTGAGCCTTCCCAGCCCTGTCCTTGCTTCATGGACCTGGCTCTTCTTCCTGGCTCACCTTCTAGGGTCTCTATTCTTCCCTGCCCCCCTAGTTAGCTCACTGTCCTCCCACAGCTATCTATGCCTCCCCTCACTCACCTGGATGTCACTCCTTGTCCTTGGGTCTGCATTCTCCTCCAGGGCTGGAGCCCATGCAGTGCCTGAGGGGTACAGGCACAACACAGAAGCAGAAATTTGCCTCTGCTTTCTGAGATGACTCAGCCACCTGCAACAATTATGCCTACCAGGTCAGGGAGCCTGGTGCCCTGGCCCACTATGTCCTGGCCCACTGATCCTTGGATCCTTATCTGTAAGGGGGATTCATGCAGTCATTTAAGCAGGCAGTGCCTGAGTGTTAGTCTCTTTCTCCTTCCCCTTTCAAAGACAGGTTTATTTTACTTTATTTTTTTGAAACATGGTCTCCTCCCTCGTGGACTGTTCTGGAATTCCCTGTGTAACTAAGGCTGACCATGGACTTCTGATCCTCGTGCCTCTGCCTCCTGAGTGCAGACATTAGAAGCATGCATAACCACCCCTGATTCATGTGGAGCTGAGAATGCACCCCGAGTTCTGTGCGTGTCAGGCAGGTACTATATGGACTGAACTACACCCCCAGCCCGAAGCCAGGCTTTGGCATCACTTTGGCACTCATGGAACCTCTGGCCTCTGCTGCCTTGGAGTGCCTTTAGCAGGATGCTTTCCCCCTTCCTGTGGCTTATAGGTACCAGCCTTGCACATCTGGCCAGAGCAGGGGTCATGCACTGAGCCCTGAAAACAACTGTTTTAGATGCACTAGCCATTGGCTGTAGTCATTCCCTCGATTTGTCTAGGAGCCTGCACGCTCTGGTAGCCTGCTCCTGGCCACCTCTCTGAGCCTACCCACTGGGCCAGAAGGTAGCATAGTCCAGAAAGAATTGCCCAGCATCCCCTATCATGGCTAATCAGCACTCCCTCGTCTGCCCCCCAGCCCCACCTGTCCTTTTGGGAGTAAGACCTCAGAGTCTTTCAGGGCAGGGGATTAAGGCCAATTTGGTTCTAAGTCACTGAAAAACTGTTTTCAACAGAAGGGGATCCCCCGCCCCTCCCCTCCCCACCCCAATAGATCTAAAATCTGTAGGTGTTAGGTGAGGTGTGATTGCATGATGTCATCAGGATTCAGGTCACATAGAAGGACTGTGAGTATCAGTGAAAGTAAGGGGGCATGAAGTGGGGCTGGAGGAGGAGAAGGGCTGATCTGCACTAACCTCCCAAGGCTCCCAGGTACTAAGGTTACTCTAAAAGCTAATACCCCTGCTTGCCTTAGCCAGCAGAGTCCGGAGTTCTGAGGTTCAGCCCAAGCTTTAAGTATCTATCTATCTATCTATCTATCTATCTATCTATCTATCTATCTATCTATCTATCTATCTATCTATCATGTCAATGTAAGAGACTTATGGTCATAGAAGGGGTCAGAAACAGAGGCAATGGTCAAACTCAGGTGCAGCCTGCTGTTAGCCTCTGGGCCTTTCTGCCTGAGCCCATGGTGGAGAACCTGTGCTCCTCATTGGCTCCTACTCGTTCCCAAGAGCCCCTCTGTGCCTGTGGTGTTGACCAGTCCAGAGCCCAGCTTCCCAGCCCTCTGAACATAGTGAACATAGATGTGTACTGAGCATACATGCCTGCTCTGTGCTAGACTATTGCACACCCAGCATTTTACTATGTGCCCACGGCGGCTCCATGGCGGCTCCGTGGGAGGTGAGGGGTTTTGGTGGCCATCATCCGCTCCGCCTCTTCTCTTTTTCCCCACGGACTTCTCCAGGACTAGGCGTGAGACAAGTACGCCAGGGGCCATTTTCCAGGGCCATGACCTTGGGCAAGCCCCTTTGCCTCTTTTAGCTGTTTCCTTTCTCTAGGCAGAGTCAATCTCAATGACTTAAGAGGGTGAAATGACATAATGGATGTGGGAATGTCTGGCCTGTGGTTAGCGATCAATACATACTGGATGAATGAGGAGGGAGAGCAAGTGGGCCAGGAGAACTCTCAAGCCCTCAGCTTGCTCTGTCTCCTTGAGAGTCCTTCTGGAAGGACATCTGAGAGACACTACAAGGGATTCGAAAGTAGACTCTCTTCTCTTTCAGGCTCTTTCATGTGATATCCACTCACCCCATCCATCTTGGTAAGGTTCTCCTTTGTTTGACTATAAACCCCATCTTGGCCTAAGGCCTGTGCTCAGCTCCTAGAGTAAGTCAGAAGCAATCCTGGTCTCAGGGAGCTCTTGGACTAAGGAGGAGGCAGGTGGATTCAGTACTCCGTTGGTGGGACTTCCAAAGATGGAGTGTGTGAACTAGTAGGAGTCTTAAGTGCAGATGCTTAGTACACGTCTAAATTTACTTCAAAGGACTGGGAAGCTGGGCTCTGGGCTCTTTCCAATACCACAGGGCACAGAGGGGCTCTTGGGAGCTGGTGGTGGGGCCAACGATGAGCAGATTCTCCACTATGTACTTGCAAGAAAGGCTAAGAGGCTAACAGTAGGCTGCACCTGAGTTTGACCATTGCCTCTTGAGGGAAGGGGAGGCATTGCCTAGAAGTGAAGCAGCAATCAAAGGATGCTCCAGGGGAGGCAGTTACAGAGCCGAGCTTTAAAGTACAGAAACAGGACGGTGTTGTCTAGGTTTTGTTCTGGTTGCTGTAACTTTGGTGAAGATCATGTAAAGAGTTGGATGAGGAGCTTCTAGACCTTTCCATGAGAGACATAGAGCCAAGAGATCACTGGCCTCAACCTGCCTTACACATGTTCTTCTGCCCTCCTTTACTGTCTTACTATCTTACCCAGGCTGTCCTGGGTATCACGTGTGTCTTGAGCCTTCCCACTGTCTGTTCTGAAGCCGGCTTGGAAACAGCATTTCCCAGTTTCTCTACCCAGCGTTTCTGCAGAGTTCAGCACTCTGTCTGCAGGGACTAGGCTTGCCCTCCTCTCAAAGGTGAATGTCCCTGGAAGCTCCGGCCAGTTTTCCACTTCAAACAAAAGGCTGGAACCCGCACCTCAGTCTCCACACACAGCCAGACCGCTGGGCTTCCAACTTGGCTGAGCGGCCGTCCGGAACGAGGAGTGGGCCCGGCCTAAATTTGGAGATGTTAGCTGGAAACTTGTGCTGCTGAGTTAGCCCGTCCAAGTTTGTGTTTCCCACTCTCTCCCATCGAGCAGTGGCTGCTCCAGACGGAGGCCGCAAGGTCTTTTGTTCAGATCAGTCCCCAGCAGAGCCACCTGCCCTTCAGAAATGACCTGGAGAGTCCCCTTGTGTGTCAGACTCATTTACAAGTGTCCTTCCTCCCAGAATGTCATTGTACTCTTTTGTCTGGTGAGGAATCTGAGGTTTGGAGGAAGGACTTGGCCACCCTGAGGTCACAGGATGTACTAGGGTTCATTTGGCTTTTGGCTCCAAAGCCAGTGCTCTTTGCCTCGCCTATCTAGTCTCTCCAGACTTAGAGACCCCAGGGCCCCCTCGCGCAGCCTGTGGAGTTTGGCCATGCCACGTCTTATTTTTGGATGGTTTCTAGCTTGCTTCATACCAAGTAGTAAAGCGCACTGCATCCCACATCGAGTGTAGTTTGTATTGAATTGTGTCACGGAAGGGTTGAACGGCTGACTCAACGTCAGATTTTGTGCAGATCTGCCAGGACCCATTTCTCTTACAAATGCTAGGACTAAAACATCAGCTGAGTTAAAGGAAATGAGACATTGTTGGCCCACGTGCTGGCGAGGTAATGTGACCTGCAGAAGCAGCTGGGTCCAGAGCCCGAATGTAGTGACCAGGGCTCTGTGGTTTCTTCATTCTCTTGCTTGACCATGCTTCCTCAGGGCTGGCGTCGCTGCCCAGCAGGATTTCCGTTTTATGTTGGTAAAATGGCTGCCCTCATTTCAGCCTTATGAATACCTCAAGTTTAAACCCATCTTTTTTTGGGGGGGGGGCTGGAGGTTGAACACGCATAGTACTCTGATTGGTGGGGCTGGGTCACATGTCAGCAAGGGGCTACGATTTGATTGGTTAGATCTAGGTCTGTTGCTCAAGTAGGGATGATATGGAGCCTACATATATGAGGAAGGAGAGGACCATGGTGTGGGCTTCTGCAAGACAGTGGGACTCAGCTCCCTGGGTGGAATACTGAGGAAGATGTGAGGCCCTTTTTGCTGTGCTGTCTCAGCCCCAGCCCCACCCCCAGGCCCACCCTAGAGCTTCTTGCTGCCAGCTTCTTTCTCTCTCTCTCTCTCTCCCCCTCTCTCTCTCTTTCTGCCTCCCTCCTTCCTTTTCTTTTCTTTTTTTTTCCCTTTTTTGTTTGCTTTGTTTTTTTCAAGACAGTCTCTGTGCAACAGTCCTGTCTGTCCTGGAACTCACTCTGTAGACCACCTGCCTGCCTCTGCCTCCCAACTGCTGGGATTAAAGACAGCCCCCACACTGCCTCCACTTTCTTTTCCCTTTGTTTTCTCCTCCAGCCAAAGGCTTCCTGCTGGGCTTTAGTCCAGCTCCCCAATCTTCTCCTAGGCCCATCCCTAGAATGCTTGTGAAGTCTAGTTTTAAGCAGAGGCCTTCTTGGTATCTGATCACCTACCATGTCCACAAGGCATGTATGCTCATGCCTGTGTTCAACCTTTTCCCTTGAGGCTACACTTGCTGGTGCTGTGAAGCTGGGAGCTGAGCGAAGCCCCTCTAAATATGGGGGGATGAGGTGCAATGGGTCCCGGTACTCACTACCATCACTGTGATTGTGTGTAATGTTTATTGTAGCACACTTACCAGCGATCCTTGACTCTCTTTTCTTTGATGCTCCTTCTCTCTCTCTCTCTCTCTCCTGCAGCCTGATGGTACTAGCAAGGAGTGTGTGTTCATTGAGAAGGTTCTGGAAAACAACTACACGGCCCTGATGTCAGCCAAGTACTCAGGCTGGTACGTGGGCTTCACCAAGAAAGGGAGGCCTCGCAAGGGTCCCAAGACCCGGGAGAACCAGCAAGATGTGCACTTCATGAAACGTTACCCCAAGGGACAGGCCGAACTGCAGAAGCCCTTCAAGTATACCACCGTCACCAAGCGTTCCCGGAGGATCCGCCCTACTCACCCCGGCTAGGTCCGGCCACACTCATCCCTAGAGAACTACATCAGAGGAATATTTTTACACGAAAAATAAGGAAGAATCTCTATTTTTGTACATTGTGTTTAAAAGAAGACAAAAACTGAACCTAAAGTCTTGGGGGGGACGGGGCGATAGGATTCTACCATTGACCTGAACCCCATGACAAAGGACTCACGAAAGGGGACTGCTGTCAACCCACAGGTGCTTGCCTCTCTCTAGGGCGTGACATCTCAAAACTCATCCCCAGAGGAGGACTTGAATGAGAAAACTGACGCAGCGAGAAACCAAAGTCCTTTTCCCCAAAGGTTCTGAAAGCAAAAAAACAGAAAGGAAAAAGAAAAAAAGAAAAAGAAAAGTAGTGCCCGTCTCTCACCTCAGCCCCCCTCCCTGCCCCTCTCCCGGCCCTAGACTCCAACAAGAATCGCTCTCTGGTTTGCAGTCATTTATTTATTGTCCACTGCAAGCTGTCCCGCGACACCGCGCAGGGAAGGCGCCCCTGAGAATTCTCCGCGCCTCGACCTTCCGACGACAGACGCCTCGTCCAATCATGGTGGCCTGCCTTACCCGCAGTTTTGGAGGATGCTGCTATGGACCTTCCGTGACTCACGTGACCTAGTACACCAATGATAAGGGAATATTTTAAAACCAGCTATATTATATATATTATATATATAAGCTATTTATTTCACCTCTCTGTATATTGCAGTTTCATGAACCAAGTATTACTGCCTCAACAATTAAAAACAACCCACAAATTATTTAAAAAACCGGTGAGGCGTGTGGTGGCTGGGGGCAAAGTTCCCCCGGGGCGGTCTCTTTGTGCTGAGGGCTGGGTGGTGAGCATTCGTTCACCACCATGGTTGTGTGCTAGGGCACTATTCTAGGCACTGAGCCTGCAACCTCAGGGCAGATGGGAATCTGTTTTAGGTTCAGAGAAATCAGTTCTTCAGTGTCCTTGATACCAGGATTGACTCAGACCTTTGTTCCTAGGCATTGACACGGCCTCCACTCTAGTCTGGGCCCTGGGGATTTACCCAGCCCCTGGGAAACTTCTCCTTTAGTAATTCAGATTCATAGCTTCATTGATGTGTTTATCCATTTATCATTGATTAACCACTTTTGCTAAGTGTTGGGAATCCATCAAAGAAGAGTTTATGAATTAATTCTACAGTGTTTGGTCAAGCTCAGGCTGGACTGGAGGTCAGTTCCATCCTTGGAGTTTCTCTCCTGTGCTGTGACTCCAGGGAGCCCTTTTCCTGAGGCTTGGAGTGAGGTGTGTAGCCACGCCCTTTACCTCCTGCTGGAAGGGAACCCTGAGCCTTCCTGTCACCCTCCTCCTTTGGAACTCCTGCAGAGCTTGACGAGAGGGGTCCCATGTCGGGCAGGGATTTGGGGAGAGAAGTCTTGTGGCCAGGGAGGGCCTCAGGTGGTTTCTGAAAAGTTGCCCTGAACTCTGGACAGGGCATTATGACGTGCGCATCATCTTCACCCCCTCCCAGGCTCCTGCCACTTGGTTTTCCCTCCTGCAGGCACAGCCTGTGTCCTTGAAACTCTGGGAGGCCCTCCAGGTGCCCCTTGGGGTGGGGAGTTCTGTGATTGTTCCATTTTGTAGATGTTGAACCGAGGCTAAGAAGCATAAAACTGCTTGGCCAAGATCACTGAATAAGACAGAGGCAGGGCAGGCGCCTTCTGATGCCCTCTGCTTCCTTCCACATTTGATGGGTAGATAGATACTCCCAGGCTCAACAAAACCATTGACTCGAGGCCTCAGCGAAACCCTTGGTGGGAACCCTCGTGTGTGGGGCTGTGCACACCACGAGGACAGTGCGTGGCAGGGCCACAACTGCTCTCATGGTCACATCATAGTCAGGAAGGAAAAGAGGGAAAAGGGAAGAGGCCTGCAATCCTCTGATCCCTTACAAGGATGCACCACTGGGGCCTCCCACAAGGCTCCATCTCTTTCCAGTAATGCTGCCCCGAGGACCAAACTTAACGCACAACTTTTGGGAGACCCTTATTCAAGCCGTAGTGCCTAACTGCCGGGCACCTTCTGTTCCTGTTCCCTCCGCTCTACTCTTGTCCTTTAGAAAAATAACCACAAGGAATGGGTGCCTGAACCCAGGATTCAGTCATCCATCCATTCATTCGTGCAGAAAAACATACCCTGTTCACTCCTGCTGGCTGCTGCTGTCCCAGGGGCTGGTGACAGCAATGAGCTGAGCAGTCTCTAGGCATGATGGGTAAATGGCTCGTGGGTAAAGAGTTTGCTGGCACAAGCATGAGGGCCTGAGTTCAAATGAAAACTCAGATAAAAGCTGGACATGCAGCACTGGGGAGGGGAGCAGAGACAGACTCTAGGGCCCAGAGTGGAACTGGACCGCAAGATCCAGGTGCAATGAAAGACACTGTTCAAAAAGTAAGGAGGAGAGAGACAAGTGGTGGTGGCGCCTTTATCCCAGCACTTGGGAGGCAGAGACAGGTGGATCTCAGTGAGTTCGAGGCCAGCCTGGTCTACAAGAGCTAGTTCCAGGACAGGCTCCAAAGCTACAGAGAAACCTGTCTCAAAAACAACAACAACAACAAAAACCAACCAACCAAAACAACAACAAAAAACAAAACAAAACAACAAAAAAAAAGTAAAGTGGAAAATAACGGGGGAAGACACCCGACACTGACCTCTGGCCTCCTTATGAACACACCTGGGTTATACGTCAATGTATAACACACACACAAGCACACATACATACATATGCAAATAAGTGTGGGTTATGATGTCAGGTAGTGAGGAAACTGTAGGGAAAACTGGAGAAGGTGAGGGGGATGAAATAGGGCTGCAGTTTCAGAGTGGGCAGAGGGGGCCTCTGGAAGGGATTTGCTCAGATCTGAAGGACAAGAAGCTGCACATCCACACTAAGGGAAAGGGAGTTCCTGGCAGAGGGAGCAGAGTGTGTGAAGGCAGGTGCCCTGCCGTGGGATAAGAAGGCGATGGAGTTGGGATCTGGAGGCAACCAGACTCCTCATAAAGCTTCTGTTTGGAGTGAGACAGGCAAGGACCTTTAGCTTTACAGAGGAGAATGGCAGACTCCAGCCTAAGGCTGTCCCGGAGTAACCTGGGCTCCCAGAGACTTGGTTTGCCCAGAAATAGTATCCCTGAGATGACTCAGGCCTCTGAGCTTGGCCCCCAGGGTGTACTGCTTCCATATCAGGGTCACTGGGCCTGAGGTGGAAGATGCAACAGATGTGGCCCAGCTTCTTTTGGCTCTAAACAGCACTTTCTGTCCATTTCCTGAGTTTGGAGAAATACGTGAATGACAAGCATAGCGGGCTGGCGAGAAGATGTCCCTGCCATGGATGATGTCTTCTTAGGAACGCTCACTCTAGGGAGGAGTTCAGGAAGGGCTCCCACGGTCCAGCTGTGCAGGGAACCTCAAGTATCCCAGGCACCATGTTCAGAACTCAGGTTGCGCACCAGGATCCACCATAGACAGCATCTTTAGTGGTCATTGGTAATGATACTTTATAGATCTGGATCAGAAAGGAAAAGTCACTTGCTTGAAGTCACACAGCAGGAAACAGAGAAGCAAGGATTTGTGTCTAGCCCTCCCTATCTCTAATGCCATGGCTTAACCCCAGTGTCTTCACAGCTTCGGGTCCCCGTTTCAGCTTTTGTGGGGAGCAGAGGAAGTCCTGAGTGTGTGAAGTCCTCGAGTGGATGTGTGTTATTGATATAAACCAGTCATGTCAAGGATCAAAGCCTCAGACTCATGGCAAAATGACAAAGCCTTCCTCCTAGGTGAGGCTCGGTGGGATGGCAACATCTTCCTTTGGTATGAGTGCGGATGTTGATAGGGTGTGCCAAAATGCCCACTGCAGCATTCTCTCCTTGGATATTTATGACCTGAAGCCTGCCTCTACAGAGATTGGCTAAACTTGCCCCCTTGTTCAACTGTACATAGTAAACACGCTGAGCTTCAAGGCTGCCACAGCTTCATCCAAGAGCCCAGACCCCCGATACCAGTTTTTCCAGTGCATCTGTGTGTTTGTCATCTTCATCCCTTGCCAGCCACATTAAGTCAATCCCTCAAGCCCTGAAGGCTGCAGTAAGCCTTGGTGCTCATTATGTCCCTTGCTACTCGATGGAGCAAAGAGGTTCAGACCCCGTGCCCAGCTCCCCCGTGTTCACTACTGCTTTTCCTACTCTCTAGACAGGACTTAGAGCCAGAGTGTGTTTTTGACTCATCACACCCTTTCTGGAGTGGTTTCTTTCATATCCTAACTGTTTTGATCTCATGGGACTGATGTCTCATTCTAGAGACAACAGGGGATATTCCTGTTGGGCAGGAGTGGGGATGCGTAGTTTCCTGGTTTCTTTAGAGATGGGGCAACCCAGACCTGGAGAGGAGCAGGGACTCTGTAGGCCTTCCAGTGACTTATGACCCAGCCTGCTCTATAGTCACAGTCTCAGGGGCCATGACAAAGGAAGGAGTGAGAGTTCTTGAAGTGACTGAAGGCGTCAGGATGTTGACATCATTGGACAGTCAGGCCTACTAATCCCTCCTTAATCTATTTCTATGATCTGAAGTGGGAGATGGCGGAAGGGTTGCTGGGGCGGGGGACACTGGTTCTTTGCCCTGTGCTCACAGTGGGGATGTGTGCCTAGGCATTGGGCAGGGGTCCAAAGGGGTCTGGGCATCGCGTTTCAAGATGGTAGCAGGGATGGTACTGAGAAGCACCAGCTTTGGGATAGTCTGAGAAAAAGGTCCTTCCTACATCCTCCTGGGGTGCTGTCTAGACGGAGTCTCCCTGCCGGTTCTGCTGCAGCACATGCCTGATTCCAGCAGGGCTCTTGGTATCTCAGCTGTTCTCATACTGAGCATGCATCATACCGTGTCCTTTGTAGGCAGGAAAACAGACCAGAGGTGAATGGTATTGTTTCCAGGACCCATGTCAGGAAGCGACAGAGCTGAGATTTGAACCCAGGTCCCTGATTCCATGTCTCACATCCTGGGTTTCTTCCCATCCTCCACTTTTGCTGCGGGTGGAGTGGGGGATAGAGCCAAAGCCTGGGGCAGGAGGCTGGTCTGGTGTGGGGGCAACTTAGGGCTTGAGCTGGAAACCAAGGATGCCCTCCTGGCCATGTGGCCAGCTGGAACCTTGCCAGATCAGACCAGGATTGATTCCAGGGGCTTAAAATCCCTGTAAACAGGCATGTCTCTCCCGTGCAGGCGGGAAATGGTCTTCCAGAGAAACAGTAGTGAATTAGGTGCTAAAGATGTCCAGGCAGTGCCCCAACCAAGCAATTAGCTCAAGGTCTGTTACAAACATTAGGCGGAATTGGGGGCCAGATGGCTGCCAGGCTCAACTTTGCATGCTGTCCTGGGACAGGACTTGCCTGGCCTTCTGGCTGAGGTTTCCAGCTCTGGCCAGGAGGGAAGGTGGCAGGTAGCTTTGGGTATGACCCCCCGTTGGGAAAGCCAGTTATTAAGCAAGCATTCCCCCTCTCTGGGCAGTGTGCAGGCCTAATTAGTACCTTGAGAATTTCTGTCTGCTGTGCTGCGGAGGGGGGGGCTCCCATCACCGTCTGCAGCTGAAAGCTTGCGTGTTGCACCCCACGCAGGCTGAGGTGTCACCACACAGCAGCAGCATCATGTGACCCTCTCGGACTTTTCTCATTTCTTTCTTTCCAGTTCTCCAAGTTGCTTCTTCCCAATAAGGAACCTGAGTCACAAGAAGGGAAGCATGCTCGCTGGAGGTCATTTATTTGATTTCCCAAACCTGCGTATGTTTATTAAGACAGAGAGATGCCTCCCCTCTCTTCCCACCACAGCAAGCTGCTGATTTTCCTGGTTGCCCGGAGTCACATGGTTGCTAAGTGAAAAAGCCAGCATTTGAGCTTTTGTCTACTCAGTTAAAGAGCCTTATCTCTGTCGTCTGTCTCCAGTTCTGTCCCTGTGATGGTTGCGAGGTGCGAGACACACAGGAAACCAAAGTCCAGAAAGAACCTTGTTAATATGCATGGTAGAAAAGTGAGCTGGCAGCCGGCTTCAGCTAAAGCTGGGTCCGGAAGCTCAGTGTCCTTGTACTCCAACCTTCTGGCTTTCCTCTGATTCTCAGGAAGAGGTTTCTTGTCCTTCCCACCTTCCATCCAACCAGATTAATAACGTCATCATTCTCAGAGGCTTCAGGCAAAATCCTGCTGACTCCAACCCGATGAACCTTTCTCTTGCATGCTTTTACACCAGTCACTGGGGACACAGAAGCTGATGTAGTTAGGACAAGATCCAGGACCAGCCCATGGATCTAGGTCGGGATGGGGAAAGACCAGGTTCCATTGAGCCATATTCTCTGAAAATGGAACCAACGGGTCACAGACATGATATGCCAGGTGAAAAGCCAGTCCCTGCCTGGGGTCCTCATCTCAGAGCACATTGCAAGCCCAGAGACACATGGTTGCTGGGATCCACCTAATAGGCTCACCTTTAGAAGCCTGGGGGCCACTCTTGGATTTATGCTGCTGGCAGGTTTTGAGGCTCCTGCTACTCAAGTTACCATTCTTCTCCTCTTGTGTTCTGATCCTCAATCATGCTCCTGTGCCATGTGGGGATGTGCCCCATGCCAGGCCTTCAGCTTGGGATGCACTCACCTCAAGGGATGTGATGCTTTCCAAGAGGCTCAAGAACACAGGAATCTCATGGGAACATGCATGGATCTTCAGCCTCCCTCAACACTCTGTCCTAGCTTGGCCTCCTGCACATGTCCCATGCACCAACAGGAGCTTCTTACTTCCCCTTCCCACAGTGGCCCTTCTCCACTTCACTGGAGAAGGAGAAGGCAGCAGCTCTAACCACAATGCATTGCTCTTTGGGTCTTTCCCTGGGCTGTGAAAATTCTAGAGCATGGAGTCCAAGGTAGGGATGCTCAGTCAAAGTGCCTTCATCCTGTGGGAGGGACCTCTACCTTCCCTGCCTGGTATCCACCAGCTCTAGACAAAAAAACATGGCTTTTGTCATGACGTGGTTGGGCTGTTCTGAGCTCAGACATAGCTGGGTGGTAAGAGTGGTAACAGCTTGGTTTGCTACCTTGTCTCTCCTGTTCTCCAAATCTTGCCTTGTATTGCACTGGGCGGTAACAGAGGGTTCCTCATAGGGAGAGAAATATTGATGGTAGGAGAAGCTTGATTCTGGAAGCACAAACTCAGGGCTAAATACTCAGTCCATTTCCCCATCAATACTTCTATCTTCCTATGTATCTGTCCATGCATCGGTCCAAATACTTGACCATCTATCCACCTGTCTATCCATGAATTCATGCATTTTCCATCTACCCACCCACTCATCATTCATCCATCCTTCCATCCATCCATACACCCACCCATTATCCATCCATCATTCATCCATCCGTCCATCCAACCACTCACCTACCTATCTACCTACATACTGGCCAGATCATCTCGAAACTACCACACATAAGATTTGGAAAAGGCAAATCCCAGCTGGGGAGTCATGCCACTTTCTTGTCCACTCCTGTCATATTCTAAGTCTCTGTGAATTTTATCTTTCTCTCTCAGTTTCAAAGCAGGAGTGAAATGCTCCAAGCTTACCTAATTTTTAAAATTACATTTATTTACTGTGTGTGTGCATGTGTGTGAGTGCCATGGTACATGTGGAGGTCAGATGACAGCTTGTGGGACTCAGTTCTCTCCTCCCACTATGTGGGTCCCTGGGATCAAACTCAGGCTTGGTGGCAGCCTTGGTGGTGGCCTTTACTTGCCGAGCCATCTTGCCAGTCCCAAACTCCCTTTCTATAGATTGTCCCATGTAAATGCCATGCACTTGTGGAAAACTGGTGCTTGTATTCTCACTTAACTTTCATACAAAGATTACTAGATTCTATAAATAATCTTGTAGATGGAAGTTTCTGTTCCGCATAGTCCTGCAGCTGTTCAGTCCCCGGGAAACACACAGAGGTGTATATTAATTATAAAGTGTTTGGCCTATTAGCTAAGATTTATTACTAACTGACTCTTACAACTTAAATTAACCCATAATTCTTGCTGTGTTTAGTCACGTGTCTTGGTACCTTTTCTCAGTGCAGCATTCTCATCTTGCTTCCTCTGTGTCTTGCTGGTGACTGACTGTCTGCCTTTCCTCTTTCCAGTATTCTTTTAGTCTCGTTGTCCTGCCTATACTTCCTGCCTGGTTACTGGCCAATCAGCATTTTATTAAACTAATACAAGTGACAAATATTTACAATGTACAAAAGCTTTATCCAACAACATACACTTTTTGTTTATTTATTTATTTATTTTTTTGAGACAGAGTCGCCCTATGTATCCCAGGTTGGCCCAGGCTTCTCTTGAATTCTTGATCCTCCTGCCTCCTCTTCCTGAATGCTGAATTACAGATAAGTATCACTCTGCCCAGCACCCCTTTTCTTCTCACCTTTAGGCATATCTTTCATTTGCTGTCACTTGTCATTGACACATATTTATTCAAGATCTAAATGAACTTGACTGTGTGAGATATAGCTTCTACAGAATATCTGTGGTTTTCAAAGTTACTGACAGGGTCTCATAAACAAAGTTGGTCACATACACAGATATGCGGTCTCAGTCTTGAACTTTCTTCTGGCCACTGGCTGCTTGCTTGCTTTCCACATGGTCCCTTAGGAGGACATCACAGGGAAAGCCTGGGCACACACCAGTTTATAAAGTTTGGGTCTGCCTCCCTGTCTTCCTCTTTTTCTCCGCTTGCAGTGTTTTCTGAGGTCTTACTGTATACTGGGCTCCTTGGAACCCAAAAGTGAGCGTCACACTTGTGACTGAGAAGTAAGGCAGTTAAATAGCAATCGTAGTGTGGTAAGTGCCACCACAGGAAGGACTGCACAGATGCAGTCAGAGATGGGCCGGCTGGGATCCCAGAGCAAATCCAGACCGTGGAAGGGGCTCACAGGTTAGTGACTAAGCCAAGCTCACAAGCAGGTTGATTATTACATTTTGTAATGGGGTGTGGCTTGGCAGTGGAGTGCTTGCCTAGGGTCCTAGAGGCCCTGGGTACTTGTCCCAGTATTTAAAAAAAATAAAAGAAAACATGTATTTGGTATAAGTGTAAAGTAATCCGATGAGACTAGACAAGGCACACACACACACACACACATACACACACTCGGGAGCAGGGAGAGGAACAGGGAGGGGAGCGGGGTTTAATGCATAAGAGGATAGAAGGGGAAACAGATGAGATGTTTCAACCATTGTCCCTGAAGCTTCCATTGCTCAGGGGGCTTTACCTAGTTCCCTGAAGGTTGATTCCAATAGGGCAAGTGCTGGGGAGAATAGGGTTGACTTCTCAGAACAGAGCTGTCAGTTCTGAGCACACAATGGGGAAGGGGACCGCAGAAAGGCTACCCCACCTGAATCTGTGCGATGAGTCTAGACTTCCCACACCCACCATGTCAACTGTATTCCCTGTGCCAGTAACTGACTTCAGCAGGGTCATGTGATTCCACTCTGGCCAATGAGTTATAGAGGCAGGTAATCTCTTCTAGGGAGACTTCTTAACTCTAGACAAGAAGAAGCATAGTGGCACACCCCTGTAATCTTAGCAGGTGGGAACCGAAGATAGAAGGATTGTGAGTCTAAGGTCAACCTGGTCTATATAGGAAGATCCTTTCTCAAACAACAATAACAAAGTCACAACTATTCTCTGTGAGTTTGGGGTCTTTGTGAGGATGTAAGCTGTTTTGCAACCATAAGGAGAGGACGTCATGGCAGAGCAAAGGGATTGAAAGAACGAAGACATATGATGTCTTCTCAGCTGAGGTGATGGGCTTTCCTTGGATCTATTTCTCAGTTGGGTTTTATGGTATGTGCTGCCGAAAGCTCAGCTGACTGAGAAGAGGAGGCAAGTCCTGAAGAGAAGGGAGGGTGCTTCAGGAAGGGGACAGAGCCCACGACAGTCGGACAGCACAGTGTTTAGATGGGAGGGGCAGCTAGTCAGCAGGTCTCTGAGGCCAGGTCGCACAGGGCTCACTCAGACAAAGCAGCAGCCCCCAAGCCTTGTCCTCCATTGCTTTTGCAGGGCTCCCCTTCCTCAGCTGCCCCCTCTCCAGACCTACCTGGGAGCAACATGCTGGCAGGAGTCACCCAGGCCTGGGTGCATAACGTTTTGTGAGTCTCATTCTGTGGGGGCCCTGACCTGGGTTGAAAGGGTAAACTGTGTTTTCCCCTCCACAGAGCTCCCAGACGGAGCAAACCTGCTGTAAACACACACTCAGCCTTCAGAGGGAGGGCTGCAGCTGGCTCCAGGACTAACATTTGCTTTCTATTTTAATGTTGTGAGTATGTTTTGATGATCAATTTCTATATATGGAAGAAACATAAATTTCCCTTTTAAGTCCAGATGAGCAAGGGCAGAAAGAGTTAATTTAAGGAACACCAGTTGGTAATGTTACAGGTGGCATGTGAATGTGCAGAAACATGTGCAATAAGACTTTAACAGATGTACGACCTCATGCATATGTGTGCATATTTGCAAATGTGTATGTGTGTGTGCATGCATGGATGTGTGTGTGCATATTTATGTGTGAGTGTGCATGCATACGTGTGTATCAAGAGCGTATGAATGTGCATGTATGTTTATATATGTGTGCATGTGTGCATATATGTATGTGCCTGTACATGTTGCACATATGAGTGCATGTGTGTGGGTGAGTGTTGTTTATCTTCTCAGTCCTTCCCAGCCTGTGACAACAGGTTCTTTCGGAAATACTATGTCTGAGTTTTGATATGGCTTTCCTGGGAGGCGCTGTGGACATGGCTCTCTGTCCCTCTGTTGCTGGCTGGTCCTGAGTTTGTATCCAAAAAGGGCACTTCCACCCCTAGAGGCAGGGCTGGGATGCACAGGGCTGCCTGCTCCCTACCCGACCAGGGACTTGAAGCTGCAGCAAGGAAGGCAGGATGGGCAGTTGACAAGCGGTATGCTCAGGTAACAGGGAGCCTTGCTGTACGATGTTAGCAGGCACACAGTTCACCATGAGGGCATCTGTAAGCTGAGAGTCACTTCTTCATCAACTGAATTGGAAAGTAATCTTATGTTTGGCATGTTTCTTTTATTGATTTTTTTTTGGGGGGAGGTTTGAGACAGAATTTCTCTGTGTAACAGCCCTGGCTGTCCTGGAACTCGCTTTGTAGACCAGGCTGGCCTCAAACTCACAGAGCTCCACCTGCCTCTGTCTTCCGAGTGCTGGGACTAAAGTTGTGCACCACCACCGCTTGACTGGCATGTTCCTTTTAAACACCTTATTTAATACAGTCATTAAATCACAGGCATTAGATGTATAACTTCTGTTGATAGAGAGGCATGTTCTCTCTCCCTAAGACAAAAGAATACATTTTAGTAAAGAGACAAACAATCAGGCACAGATTCAATCAATCAACCAATCTATTATCTACCTATCAACCACCTTTGTCATCTGCTTATTATCTATTTATCTACATATCTGTCTTCTACCTCCCTATCTATCCATCCATCTGTCTCTCAGCTCAGTGGGGTATCTATCATCCATCAGTCACCGGCTCTAGTTGTCTGCCTGCCCTGGTTTGGGTTTCAGCTTCTGTTTGGTTATAAGAGCGATTTCAAGGCCTGTCCCAAACTCACACCTTCTTGTTGATCAATAGCTCTATGACCCAGGTCATTCTGATCTAGTATGTAAAGTACACAGACGGTCCCCAGAAAGCTCAAGTCCCTTCCTTGAAGGATTGCAGGGCTGGCTATGGTGCCTGTGGCAGAAAGAAGCAGCGATGAGAAGGAAGACCAAGTGATTAAAGGGAGGGAGACCCCACGACTCCAGTTTCTTTTCTACCCTCAGCAGCAGCCAGGTTTCAGTACAGATGGAAGTCACTGGATTACAGACCAACGGCAAGCTATTTTTGGTGGGATTTTGTGTGTGTGTGTGTATGTGTGTGTGTGTGTGTGTGTGTGTGTGTAATGTACGCACTGAGGTTCTTGGCCAGCGCCTCTGTTTGTATCTGCTGTCAGCAAATCAGAGGCGCCATCCACATTTGTCATAATTCATTACACTAATTAGCCACGTTTGAGAACTGGGCACGGGCCAGCAGGAGCAGGAGGCCACCGCATTGTTGTGTCTCAGCCTCTTGGGTCAGGATTTCCATGGTCTGATGGGCTGCCATCTCCTGCACATGTGTCCCCTCACACGAGGACCCTGATGAAATCACCATGCTTACATCTGGGACTATTCTCTGCAGATGATGCCTGTGGCAGGAGGCCAGAGGCAAAGAGCATTCCAGAACTTGGCTCTAGAGGCCCCGGGCTGTACCCAAAGGAGTGTGGAATTACCCTGACGTCTGATACCAGGCTGAGCATCCTTCTGTGGTCTGTCCATCCCTGACTGGTCTCCTTGGCCCAGGCTTTGAGTAGGTTAAATGGTACTGGCTGTTCAGACCCACTGAGGCCCAGTTAGGGTAAGCTATCTTCTCCAGTCCCTCATTTCAGTGGGCGCAGCCTGTGCCTCTTCAGCTGTCAGGCCTGGAACCTTCGCTGGCTCTCCGCTTTTGCCTCCTCCTAGCCCGATATCCTGCTGAGTCCCCTGCTTAGTGGCTCTCAATCCTCCATCCCTGTGTGGGATTCCGTCATCTCCCACTTGAAGAACAACCGTGGCCTTGTCTTAGTCTCCTTTCTCCATCTCTGCCCTTTTCCCTTGCAGCCAGGGACTTCTCTTAAACGCAAACAGAAGCAGCAGGCTGCTCTCAGGGACATTGCGGCTGTTGGCCCTCCCTGACCTGGCCCTGCCAATCACTGACTCCTGTTTCCAAGCCATGTTTGCCAACCTCCCCCTCACTTCTTCCCATGCGCTTCTTTGGCTTATATTAGTGTAATGGATCATCTTGATTTTTCACCTTCATTGGATTAATAAATACCTAGGAGATCAGAAAAGCACAATTCTGGGCGTGTCCGCAAGGCTATAGCTAGAGATGATGGTTTAGATGGTTTGGCACTTGACTGACAGATTCCACACCAGACAGATGGTAAGGAGGGGGTGGGACTTCCTGTTGGGTTGAAGGAAGCAAGTCCCTGGAGCTGTGTCCTTGGAGACTGTAGCACAGCCTGCTTAGTTTTTACGTTCCCTTTTCTCGCTTCCTGCCTGCCATGATGTGCGCTCCTCCGTGCTGCTTTCGATCCATCATAGATGAAGGTTCTTTCCCATCACCTTCTCCCAATGCCGTGATGTTCTGTCAAAGCCAAGGAGACAAGAAACCGTGGATGGAGCACTCTGAAACTGTTAGACAGAAAAAAAGAACTCTTCCTTTGAAGTGGTTTAGGCCAGCCATTCCATTGGTGACAGGAAGCTGACAGAAAGGGTTGGTGTCAGCATGTGTGTGTGGTCATTATTGACCTTGCATTCTTTTATTTTTTTGAAATTTAAATTTGTGTGTATATAGTTGAACTAGAGTTTGTTGATTTGGCTAGACTGGTGAGCTCCAGGAATTTGTCTCTGTCTCCCCAGTGCTGGAATTACAGACACACCACCAGATGTTACATGGATGCTGGTGGGGGGTGTCAGTTTTTTTTTTTTTTAACTTCCTGCCCACCATAAACTGAGCAGCTTCTATGCCCACTCCTGCTGCCATGATGTTCTGCTTGGCCTCAGCACAGGTCCAGAGTCAACAGAGCCCAGAACGGTGGACTGGAATCTCTTAGACTGTGGGCTGAAACATGGCTATCATACTTTATAATGAACTTGTCAGGTATTCCATTACAGCAACAGTAGCAACATGGCTTTTGCTGCATGTAACTGAAAAAACAGATTCCTGAATAATCAAAGCCAATATTTGTTCTCCATGTCAGGTCAAGGGCAATATTCTTTATTTGTTTTGATAAAACAAAGCCCTTGGTTCTTCCCATGTGCTCAGTGAATGGGCCGCTAATTAGTGTTTAGTCACTTAGTCTTTGCTGCTTAGATACTAGGTATTTGGCGACATTTAAGATCAAACCTACCTGAAGTTAATGCCCAAACTGTCCCAATGTCTTGAGTCAACACATTCTCCCCACTGACTAAGCTGTTTTGAATTAGTTTTCTGGGATTTTCAAGTTAAGAAGACATTGCGTCACAAGCTGTGTTTGGACAAAGGCAACGCCTGCCTTCTGCCGGCTGTGAGCTGTGGGGTGGGCTTGATCTTTGAATCATCTACAGCTCTCACCCACTTCTTCCCTCCCTTGGTGATAAGAACGCCCTCTGCATCTCATTTGTAGTTTACAAAGAACTCGTATTCCGTATCACCTAAACCTACTGACAACCCTGAGACATGTGTAGATTGTGTCTATTTTATACAAGAGAGGACAGAGAGGCTCAGAGAGGCCTGCCAGAGACCACACAGAAAGTGAGTTTGAATCCTGTTTTCTAATCCCAGGCCCTCTCCTCCCCTCCCCTCCCCTCCCTTCCCCTCCCTTTCCCTCCTCCCCTCTCCTTCCCTCCCCTTCCTTTCACTCCCCTTCTTATGGCTGGAGATTTGGACTCAGGTTTTTGTGTATGCTAGGCAAGCACTCTACATTGAGCCATATACTCAGTCTTAAGATTTATATTGATCCAATTATTTAAGAACAGGCAAACTGCCAGGCAGTGGTGGTGCATGACTTTAATGCCCGAACTTGGGAGACAGAGGCCAGCCTACAGAGTAAGTTCCAGGACAGTCAGGGATACATACAGAAACCTTGTCTCAAAACAAAAACAAAAACAAATAGACAAACAAAAAAACAAAGACCAAACCAAACAAACCAAAAAAACCCAATAAGTCAAAAAACAAAACAAAAAATCCAGATGAATATGTCGAATGCCTACAGGGTATATATAGACGGCTTATGAAACTTTAGCAATATATCAGTGAACTCGGCAGGGTCTCCATCTGTCAAGAGTTTGAGGACCCAGACAGTGGCAGTGTGATGTCGAAACATCTGTGACAGGAGACAGGTGGGTGGCGGGAATTGCCTCTTTATTCTGAGCTTGAACAACAGGGCTGCAGGCCATCACTGAAGTTAACCAGATGCAACCACTTCCAATCTATGTCTCATTGCCCAAGATTCAAATTCTAGGGGGAGCAGGTAAGGAAAGACGCAAGGGAAGGTCTGTAATGGGGACTAGGCAACTTACCAGGAGGAAGCTGGGACACTGTTAGGAAGCAGGATGGTGACAAACGTGGGCTGTAGTTCAGGGTGCCCCAGCTGTGGATGGCTCTGGCTATATAGCTGGTAAGGACGAGAGTTGCTGGGAATTCTAAATGGGTTTTTATCAAGCAGATGTTTGATTTTTGTCCTCCAGGTTCTTCTGGCTAATTTAGCCCCATCTTCTGTGTCTGTTTGTAAATGTTTTAGGGAGGAAGTAAAGATGGCCAGAAGGGCCAATCTTCATCATAACTCCAGGAACGTGAGTGCCTATTGTGGGTTCTCTACACTGTTAATGGCAGACATGACTGGTGGATTCTGGCATTCTTTCCCATTGAGCCTAATAAATCTCTGCACACTCACTGGCCTACAGGAACCACAACCAGAGTTTGCATGTGACCTGTGCCTATTGGTCAGTCCTATTTTGGAGACATGAGGTCTTAGAACCTCAGTTGTCCCCTTTGTTAAATAATGGCCCAACGGATGTGCCAGGTGTCTGTGGGTTCTGAGCATCTGGGGCAGGAAGGTCTTTCAGAGACTGGGTGAATGGTCACCTCCATGGAGTCTCTCTTTCAGGACTGGGTCACTGGTGGTGATGAGACTTCCTAGGGAGCAGGGCTTGTATATTCCTCCCTGTCTGTCTAGGCAACTCCACTATGGGCATGAACTCTAGGGTCCACGATGGCTAGGATCATCACACCTGTGGAGATAAGCCTTTTCAAGGATGAGGACACTGACCTTGAGGTGGCATACTTATCCAGGCACCAAGAAAGAGTAGGGTCTCTCTGTCACTTCTTGTGATGTGCCAACTTCAGCCCCATTCAAGCCTCCCTTCCCACACTTTCCAACAGGGATATAGATTGGGTCATACCTTCTAGAAGCATTTCAGTTCCAACAGGGTTAGTTACTTTCTCTACTGCTTCTCATTTGTGACACACACACTTGCTGGTTACCTATGAAGACTGTCTCTTCACTTCCCAGTCTCTCTTGCAGGTCAGTGGTGGCAGGGTGGCTGCTTCTGGCTAGTGGAATACAGGCAAGGGAGGTGTGCAATTTCTGGGCCAGGCTAAAAATGTCTATGTAACACTCTGTGTTGTCACACTCTTGCTCGTTGACTGACATCTGGTAGAAGACTTCAGTAGACGGTTCTAGAGAAGCCTAGACCTCAGCGTGAGTGTGTGGAAGATAAGCCCCAACCAGCGCACTGAACCATGTGATATCAAGCCATTGAGATTCAGGGGCCATTTGTTAAAGCAGCTCATAGTATTCTGTGGGACAATGTCTGTAACCTGTCACTTGCATTGTTTTAAATAAAACGCTGATTGTCCAGTAACCAGGCAGGAAGTGTAGGTGGGACAGCCAGGCAGGAAGCAGAGGCAGGGAGATGAGAAGAGGCGAATTCTGGGAAGAGGAAAGATTCAGTCATCAGTCGTTACCCAAACAGAGAGGAAGCAAGATGTGACTGCCTTGCCGAAAAAGGTGCCAAGCCATGTGGCTAACATAGACAAGTATTATGGGCTAATGTAAGTTATAAGAGTTAATAAGAAGCCTGAGCTAATAGGTCAACCAGTTTATAATTAATGGAGACCTCTGTGTGATTTCTTTGGGACTGAACGACTGTGGGACCTGGTAGGACAGAAACCTCTGTCAACAGCAGTAAGTCACTGGATGAATACATCTGACACCTCACAACCCATCACATAGCATCACCAAATATTGGTTACTCATCTTTTCATCCTGCTGTGTTAGGAGCTCCTCAGAGACAGACGGAAGACTTCCATCTGGGTGTCCAGGGCCCAGTATAAGTAGATGTTTAGTGTTTGCTGATGAGTGTATGCATGCACTGCGAGGAGCAGGCTGATTAGCTCAGCCTGTGGCAGTGGACTCTTTGCTCTCTCTAGCTGCCTGGGTTACTTTGGATAGTTACTTGACCTCTATGAGATTAGAGACAAGATCTGTAGGGCAGTGCAAATAGAGGCCACTAGGTAAGATGGGGGCTTGATCAGACCTTCCCCATTCTTCTATGCTTGTGGAGGAAGTAGAAAGCTTATCGATGATATTGGCTTTCCCCCCTGAAGTCCTGAGTGACAGTCACCTCTCCCCGTCACGGTGCTTACGTGGGAAGTTCTAACATCCTTTGGTATAAGAAGAGGCAAAGGATCTTTGTGGCTTCCCTGGGATAATCACACTCCTGGCTGAGAAGAGCCAGGCTACAGTTGGAGGCACCACTTGACTTCCTAGGACCCTGCTGAGAGCTCTCCTTGCTGGGGACAGACAGTGCCTCACAGAGCCACAAGCAAATGAGCAGTAGCCCAGCTTTCTATTTCATAGCCCCTCTCCTCATTTTACTTCGCTGTCTTCTTGTCCTTCAGAAAAATGCTCAGCAGCATAGAGCTGCTTTGGTGACTCTCGCTTGGACTTCAGGACTTGTGACTTTGAGGACTGGCTCCTCCTGGAGAGGACTTCAGAACATTTCCAGTCTTGAGGGTCAACTAAGGGTCTGTTACATGTCGGGTAAGGGCTGTATCCCTGAGCTCCAGCCTCCAGATGAATGTTCAGGCTTGTGACCTAGCTAGAAGTGCTCGGGATTCCTGAGGAGTGGGACGGGGCAGTGCTGGGAGGTTTCCCCAGGACTAAAGGGATAGGCGCATAACTCTCATAGATGGGAAGGCCCCAGTGGATGCTGGGAACCCCTTGGGGGCGTGGCCTTATGTAATGTTGAGGACCACACTAAAGAAGGGGAAGCTGTGGATGATATGCTTCTCTCCACTCCTAAACACCCACGCTTTCCCCCTCCTTTCCCACTACTCCTGCTGGTCGCTTTCAGCTACCTTACCAAAACCTATCCCCTCGCTATGTGACTTCAGCTATGACTACGTGCCTCCTCCAACCTCGCGGGTTGTTCCCTAAGGGTCAATCCTGCTTTGACTGGAGGATGTTTGAGAGCAGGGTCCTGGACCGTGTGAGGGAATTAATGACAGAGCTCATGAGTGCACCAGAATGCAACGAGTCTGTCCTTGTAGGAGTCATAGCTAGGGCTCTGTGTGTCAGCGGAGGCGGCGGCACCAGAGGCAGCAGCAGTAGGGAAAGGGAGAGGGAGCAGCTACTGGGATGGGGGTCGCCCTCTAACTGCCGGTCTTCTGGCTCCTACTCCCTCAGCTTCCTACCCATGCTGTGATCCGAGGACCCTCCTGGCCCTGCCCTTCAGCTTTCTTGGCTGGAGTCCTTCAGAAGCTGTTTCTCTTGGATGAAGCATCCCCTCCCCAAATACCCATAAAAGGGTCAAAGTATTTTCTTTGACTCAATAAAGCAAAGAAAGGCCAGAGATGTCTTGAGAGCTGAATTTGCATTTTCCTGGCTTATTCAGCCTTGAGCCCCGAAGCCTTTAGGCAGTTGTTCAGGACCTTCCCTGCGTTATTGGATCAACAAACACAAGGAGATGAGGGTCATTCTGCTAACCAATGGCAGGCACAGACTTGACCTTGGGTGTCCAGACTCCAATCTTGGGGAGACTATTCTTTTCTACATGGCCTCTCTCTGCTTTGTGTTGACTCCCCTATGATGGTACAGGGATGACTTGGGGTCCCAGACTCTTTCCACAGAAAAGCTACATTTTGTCTCTGTGCACACTCTGCTGGATAAGGGCATATGTAGGCAGGAAGAGGGCAGAGCAGAGGGAAGGGGATGCCCACTGCTCTGGCAGGTCAGGGATCCCCCTACCTAGTCTCTGCCAGAGTGGGGGTGCAGAGCCAGCAGACTCAGAGAAAAGTATGCACCAACTGTGTGCAGTCTAATGCCAGGACCTCTTTACAGTCTGCATGGATCTCATAGCCTTTCACATGGATGCCAGGTGGGTACCATCATTATGGACGAAGACACTGAGGCCAGATAGGTGACCAATGGTGGTGCCTGGACTTACACCCAATGTTTACCAACACCGCAAACATGGGTTTGGATGCTTCCTAGTTAGGAGGAGATTTGAGGTGAGAGGTGGCTGACCCAAGTGTTGGGCAGTATCAAGTTGATAGGGAGCCAGCATGGTGCCAGCCAGGTGCGGGGCTCGCCTGGGCTTGTGGCTGTGTGTCTTCAGGTGGATAGTAGTAGGTGAGGACTTTCTGTTCTTGTGGGGGTCTGGATTCTCCTTGGCCAGTCAGTTCTTCTGGAAGCCTAACTGCTTTCTCAGTCTTCCCTGTACATAGCTGATCTCACCTCACAATTCCCCTGGTGGGCGGGACTGGCTCCTTGGGAAAGGGGGTTCCGCTTTCGCCAGTCCAGCCCTCCGCCCTCTTTTGCACTCATTAGCCTTGGCCAGCCCCCTGGGCCCAGCTTGAGAACAGACGCTTACCCTCCTGCCAAGCACGGAGTGGGAAGGGAAGGGCTGCACAGCCCAGCCAGGAGTTCCAGCCAGGGAAAGATCAGCTGAGATGACGGTGGCTGCTGAGGGGCCAGGACCAAGGCACGGGGACTTGGGACTGGGAGAGGCAGAGGGATGGCTGGGAGGTCAATGGGTGAGCAGAGGCTTTCTCAGCCCAGCTCGGCCTGGGTGTCAGAGCCCTTGTTTCACGGCAACTGGAAGGGCACAGGGTAGGAAGTGGCCTTTCCCCTTTCTTAAGGGGCCAGCTAGACCTCTGAAAGAGGTAGCTCCCGGGCTTAGTGGAGAAGTCTAAACTGAGGGCCTCCCCACTAGTGAGTTATCCTGCCAGGAAGACACATGTCCAAGCCTCCTGCCTGCTACCACTGCAGCATCCAACAGGCCTTCCTCCTACTCGTGAGAACAGTGGAGCTGGGCCTCCAGCCGCTTCGTTCAGAGTGTCTAGTCTGTCTCAGAGGGGGGCAGTGAACAGTTTGGTCAGGGATCCCACGTTCCAAGAAGAACCCAACTCAGACTCTCCTTTTGGTTTGCCAAGCCAATTTCTTCAGTCCCAACAGGTCCTGACAGGGATGGCAGTGTCCCCTTCAGTGTGTTCTGGGGCCTTGTCACCTCCCTCAGACCCGAGCTCCCACATCAAATGCCAATGGTATGCTACTCACATGGCATGAGTTAATAGTGTAGTTTAGCTAGCAGAACCATGGGACAGTCAATGATGGGGCATACGAGGATTCCATGAGTAGGTGTAGCTCGAGCAACTGAACGTTACCTGATCTCGAAGGGTTCAACCAATGGCAGCAGTTATGTGTTTACTTATTTTTCACAAATGCTTTCTGCAGAGGGCGCTACCTGTCACTTCAGGAATCTGGGCTGCTAAGATGCAAATGACGTGCTTAAGGTGCGGCAGTAAGCACCTAGCAGAGCTGGGGTTTGATCCTGCTTCCTTCCTGTTACCTGGCACTGCTTTGCACTGCATTTCCCTGAGGAGCAGACAATTCAGGGCGGGCCTCTAGGTTGGTGATCCCTGAGATGATGGCTCTAGCATCTCCCCAGAGCCTGCGACCAGAGGGTGGCAGATTTTCCTTTCTCATTCCAATAGTCTGGTTCTATGAACCTCCAGGGAAAACCATGGACAGTTGTGCTGGGTAGAAATAACCAAGAATCCGGAAGCCTCTCCCTTTTCCAGCTTCTGCTTCATCTCCAGCTGTATTTTGGGGGTGATCCCACAAAACTGTTGAGTCTTCCTGTGAGAAGGCTTCTAGGACGCGTGGCATTGGAAGGGGGCCTGTCTAGGGCAAGTGAGCTCTCTGTCTGTGCAGTCTCCAGCTTGTAGCCCCAGCCCACAGCTGCTCTGCCACCCCCTTCATATTCCCCACGGGATTTCTCTGCTCGAAACTGACCCTTGCTGAAGCGGGTTCTTCTATTCCCTCACCCCCAGGTGCACACGCTCTGCTGGCATGGGATGCTTTTCTGTGGTGGTGTATATGTGTGCATGGGTGAGGGTGGGGGTGTCTCTCAGACTCCAACAAGACAGGATGCTGAGCACACACTGTGCCCCGTGCACGGAGCCCCCGTGAGTCAGTCTGGACAGGCTCAGCTGTCCTTCCCAGAGCCTCGCCGTCCTCCTGGCTGCCGCTGCCTGCAGATTCCCGGCGAATGGTGCTCCTGAGACCTGCTGGGCCCAGGCTGCGTCATTCCCACCCTCCCTGAGCCCGGGGACCAGCCGGGCAAGGCTCCAGCCCTGGGAACTCCGCCTGCTGCCTTTTTCCCTTCTTCGAAACTTTACTCCGTGATTCAATGAAACATCTCGGCTTCCTGTTGCCTGCTTGGAGAAGCTGACCTTGCGCTAGATGGCCGAGATCATGGAGCTGGAGCCCGGGTGCTGGCAGGTCTAGTCTGCCTCCGATGTTCTGGGAGACGATGGAAAGTCCTACGACTCTTGTGGGCCTCGGCATGCACAACTCAAGCAGAGAATGAGGGTGGAGGGGGTGAAGACGGAGTAGAGGAAGGAGGGTGAGACCTGCCTTGGGACTCCTTATGATTCTCCCTAGCTACATGCTTTGTTCCTTCTTGAAGAGTTCTCTAGAGTTTCCAGGGGCCAAGACTGGAACTTTCTACTGTTTCTCTGGAGAACTGTGTACACAGATCGCTGCTCCTGGACTCAGCTGTTGTGGTTCTGGATCGGAATTCACTTCTTGCTCTAGGAAAGCTCGGGTCCAGCTAACCTAACCAACTGTGGTCCCTGTTTAGCCCTCCCCAAGGCAGAAGGCACCACCAGTGGGCGGGGCTCTACCACTAGAGGGCGCACATCCCCAGTGAGACTAAAAATAACAAAGCTGCTTACCCCAGGTGAATTCAAGAACAACCTTTATTGAGTCTTTTTTTTTTTTTATGTTTACAATACCTCTGGGACATCAACAGTGCTATTATTCCCTCTCAACACCGAGGTCCAGAGAAACAACATGACTCACCAAGGTCACCCAGCTTCCAGTGACAAAGATGGGACCGACATCCAGGCTCAGAGTTGAGGCTCAGTGGCTCCCAGAACCAGTTGTAGCATTGAGGGGTACTGCGGCTGGAATGCCTGAACTCACAGAATCAGAGGGGTACTGCGGCTGGAATGCCTGAACTCACAGAATCAGAGGCCACCAAACAGATGGGTGCAGATAAACACCCAGCCTGCCCTTTTGGTAATTACAGCAGCAGGGTAAGGCTAGGGAGCACTCACCAAACACTAGGTGGTATGTGCTCTGTATATATGATGTCGCTTAACAGAGTTGTGCCTATCACCTTCTGATACCAGTCCCTTATATAAAATGGCATTGTATTTGATAAGATGTGAGCACATCCCTCTGTACTGTCAATCATCTTTCGATGACTCATAATGCTTATTTACTGGGAATACCATGTCCACAGATGCTAGAGTGTATTGTTTGGGGAACGCAAAACAAAACAGAACAATCGTTTGTACATGCTCAGTGCAGATTGCGATTTTGTTTTTCATTTCCTGAACGTTTTAATCTGCTGTTGGATGAATGTGCAGAAGCAGAGCCCTTGGGTGCAGAAGGCTGGCTGTGCCTGCAGCAACTTGATAGACAGACCAGGCTTGATTGTAGTCTGCAGAAGGGCTCAGAAAGGTGCTGCTAGGTCCCAGTTTACTCACTGGCACCCAGGTCTGTTTGTCTCCAGAGCACTGGACTCTTGATACTAGCATTATGCTGATCTCTTCTTTAGATTGCGTCTGGAGTCTCATATTGAAGTGGACGGAGCACAGGTAGAAAACCCTGGAACAAATACCGGATTCTTTTGGCAGGAAAGAGCAGGGACTTGTCAAGAGCCAGGGCTGGTGAAGATAGAGAAGAACTGGCCCTAGGACCTGCTGCTGTCTCACACCGTGTGTCACGCTGGCATCTACCTAAGGCAAGGTCCTTTGTAGACCATCCCTGGGGAACCTGGGTCTGACAAGAGATCTTGGAACCCACAGTCAGAGACAGCCAAGGGGTGGTTTGGGATCCACATATTTATACTCCAGTCACCCCGATCAACCTCTGCCTCAAGTATCCCACTTAAGATCTCCATTTTTCCTCTGAGCAGTGTGCTATTTCAAAGGCGCTTTCAGGTAAGAGAGAGTGGCCCGTGGCCTGTAGGTAGAATCTATGGTCTCATGGGAGTGAGTCCAGCCTGGGAGGATTGAGGGGTGATATGCACCCCAATTTCAGGTGGTTCTCCTTTGGGTTCATCCTGTTCTGCCTAGGGTTCATCCTGCTCCTTCACAGAGGTCCACTCTCTGGATTTTCTGATTTCTCCTGTGAGCTGGGGATGGTTATCTGTAGCTGCAGTGTCCCCCTGACTCCCTGCAGCAAGAGAGTGTCATCTAGTGGGCCCAGCTGATGCTGGACACAAGCACTCAGTGGGACCAGTGCTAAGCAAGTTCACACTTACGAGGATGCTGAGAGGCATTGCTTTTATAAATTTTAAGTTGTTTTTTTATGGTTTATTTAACTTTTTGTTTTATGTGCATTGGTGTGAGGGTGTCAGATCCCCTGGAACTGGATTTTCAGACAGTTGTGACCTGCCATGTGGGTGCTGGGAATTGAACCCAGGTCCTTGGGAAGAGCAGTCAGTGCTCTTAACTGCTGAGCCATCTCTCCAGCCCAGGCATGTGCTTTTAAATAGAAGCTTAGAGAGGCTGAGCGGGTGCCCACAGTACACACATTCCCATAGCTGCTAAGTCAGTATTGGGCTGTACCCTGGTCAGACAGGTGTTATCCTCGTGGAGTCCCTGGAGCAGACTGAGACTGGTCCCACCACTCACTTAGTATTCATGCCCCATGTGTAGGAATTTCCCCTCCCTGTGTGTAGATCTTATGTCGCCTCTTGTCTTGCTTTGTTCAGTGGGATGTTCACACGCCTGGTGCAGAGGCTTAAAAAGTGTTCCATTGGAATCCTTAAAAGCACAATAAAAAGAGTTCTGATTATCCTGTTAGAAGAGAGGAAAGGAATAAAAAAAAGGAGAGAGCCCTTAGCTACCTACTGCCTTAGCAGAAATAGCAGATACGTGAATACAGGTGCCGTTCTATGTGTCTCAGCCTTGGCAGACACCACGGGAGCAGAACAACCACCTAGCTAACCCAGCCTTGATGCTGTTCTAGGGTGCAGAGTTGTGGGTGAATTGCTATGGGGCAGCAAGAGGCACCTGAAGCAGTCCCTTCTGGGGTTGTCAGTAAGGCTTGGGGTCGGATTAGAACGCAGGATGCTTTTTAGCTCCTTTCTTTGGAAAGAAGGAAGCCAAGTTTCTGTGAGCTTGGTACAGTTCTCTGCAATGCCTTCTTGAGCAGAAACGAAAGACAAGAGGGCTTGGTGGACAAGGGGGAGAAAGAGGGAAAAGGAGAGAGAAAGAGAGAGAGAGGAAATGGGAGAGAGAGACAAACATACAGACACAGAGACACACATACACACACACACACACACACACACACACACACACACACAGAGAGAGAGAGAGAGAGAGAGAGAGAGAGAGAAAGAGAATAGTTTGGAGGCTCATCCATATTTGTGTTCTTTTCAGCCTAATTCCTCTTCCAATTTTTCTTTCCAATCAAGATGCCATGTGACCAATTGCCAGGCTATAGAATGTTGCCATTTTATTTAAGATAAATTATAGGTGTGAATGTGTTCAATTATCTTCCAAAAATATTGGCTCAGTTTATAGTCCCTGCAACAATATGAGAGAGAGAGGAAATGTGTTTATTCATACCCTTATAGCAATCTTTTAAACATTTTCAATGAGGTGAGGTATGAAATAAAAAGTTTTCTTGTTTGTTTGTTTTGAGACAGGGTTTCTCTGTGTAGCCCCAGCTATCCTGCAACTCTGTAGATCAGTCTAGCATTGAACTCCAGATCTGCCTGCTTCTGCCTTCTGAGTGCTGGGATTAAAGGTGTACACGCTACCACTTGGCTATGTCTTCTTGTTTAAATATGGAATTAAAATTCTTTATATTTGTAAAGTGTACAAGCGTGTGCACACACACTTGCGCACGTGTGTGTTTGTGTGTGTGTGTGTGTGTGTGTGTGTGTGTACCTCTTTGGAGGCCACAAGCATTGGGTCCCCTGGAGCTGTAAATACATGTAGTTGTGAGTCACCTGGCATGAATTTAGGGATCTGAACTTGGATCCTCTGCAATAGTAGTATACACTCTTAACCACTGAGCCATTTTTCCAGCCCCTAAATGTGGGGTTTTATGGTGACCCAACAAGTTGGATCGTCCCATGTATTCATTGCACCTGAATTCCATTTTATGTCATGGCTACACATAGATGCATGGCCTTGGCATTGCATCGATCTGTTTTAACACCTGCTGAGAGCTCAGCATGGCCTCTAAGGCATACAAGTGAGTGAGCGAGAGAATGAATGAGCGATTGACTCTCACAGCCACTTGTGCTCTGAGAGGTGACAGGGAAACCCCCCATCTGATTTCGTGACTCAGAAGTGAGTATCTTGGGCAATGGCATAGTTAGGGTTTTTATTACTGTGATACAACTCCACAGCCAAAAGGAATTTGAGAAGGAAAGGGTTGATATTAGCTTGTAACTCTTCAGTCACACTTCATGACTGGGAAAAGTCAGGGCAGAAATAAAGCAGGAGCCATGGAGGGTGCTGCTTACTGGCTTGCTTCACACGGCTTGCTCAGCCTGCTTTCTTATACCATGGACTAAGTTACCAGGGGCGGCGTCACCTGTAATGAACTGGGCTCTCCCATATTAAAGAAACAAACGAAACAAAAGAAATCCCTCTAATTTAAAATTTCCCCACAGGTTTGCTTACAGGGCATTTTCTCTATTGTGGTTCCCTCTTCTAAGGTAACTCTAGCTGTGTCAAGTTGACAGAACAAACAAACAGAAACAAAAATCAACCAGGAAAATTACCAGGGTCAACTTGACACATAAGCACATCCCTATTTCTTTTTTGTTGTCCCCAAGATGTCATATTAACATTAACATGACAATACAAAATATTCTAGTTTTTAAAAGTTCTATTGTTTTTAAAAATTAAAACACTTTAAAAGTTCAGTCTCTTTAAAGTATCCAAAGTCTCTTTCAAAGTTCAAAGCCTCTCTATAATATCCAGTCTCTATAAAATTCCAAAGTCTCTTAAATGTGGACTCCTATAAAATAAAAAAAGTAAGTTAAATACTTTCTTCTTCTAAGAAGGAGGAACCATGGCACAGAAACAATCAGACCAAAGCAAAACTAAAAACCCAACAGTGTAAAAAGTCCAGTACTTCCTGTCTAAGCCCCACTCACATCCTCTGGGCTCTCAAGGGCGCTTGCAGCTCCCCCTCTCGTGCTTTGCAACCCAAAGCCCATGCAGCTTGTCTTGCAGACTCAGACCAGGTCCACTCTACCGCCTTTGTATCCTTGGTCATCATTCCAAGGATTGGCACCTTTGAAATGCTGCAGTCTCAACTGTAACCGGACGGTACCTTCAGCAACATTCTCTCTTGGGATCTCTTTAGGGACTCTGACCCTGCACACGGTGTCAAGCTTCAGCTTCTCTCCATGACCCCTTCAGTTCGGGGGCTTCTACTGTGAATGAGGCTGCCCCTTCCCCAGTAGCCTCTTCTGGCTTCTCTTTAGGGACCTTAGCCCTGCCACACACAAAACTCAGGTGCTCTCCATGAATCCTTCATGCCTTCAAAACCAAAACCATGTGGGTGACCCTTACACATCGCCAAGTTTGGGTGCCAGCATGCAACGCCACCTTGGCCTCCTCTTGGCCGTATTTTCTGTGTGCTGCTCCTGAGAAAACACTTCCCAGAAGATTTCTCCTCAGGGATGCTGGTCTCTTCTTTGTCAGCATGAGCTGTTCCAGCAAAGCAAAAGTTTTCACTTTGTGTGCACTGGTGTTTTGTCTGCAAGTATGTCTGTGGGAGGGTGCCAGATCCCCTGGAACTGCAGTTATAGATGGTTGTGAACTGCCATGTGGGTGCTGGGAACTGAACCTGGGTTCTCTGGAAGAATGGCCAATGTTCTTAATGGCTGAGCCATCTCTCCAGCCCCCAAAAGTTTCACTTTAGTGGTCTGTTCTCTTGTTAATCACGGTTGATTTTTCGGTCTCAGGTGTCCAGAACCATAGATTCTTAATTCAAAATATCAAATGTCCCTAATAAAGTTTTTAAGAGACTCCAAGACTTCTCTCTGAAACCCCAGAGGCCAGGCCTCCATCATCTGCATAACTGCCAACATTCTCATCTTCCAAGATTCCACAGAAGAACCCACTGAGCTCTGAGCACTCAATGGCTTTTCTGGTCCAAAGTTCAAATGCTACCACAATCCTCCCTTAAAGACATGGTTAGGTCTGCCATGGCAATTCTCAATTCCTGGTACCAACTTCTGTCTTAGTTAGAATTTCTGCTGTTTTGATAAAACACCATGACCAAAAACAGTTTGGGGAGGAAAGGGTTTATTGCAGCATACAGCTCTATGACTGAGAGAAGTCAGGGCAGGAACTCAAGGTAGGAACCTGGAGTCAGGGACTGAAGCAGAGGATGCAGAGGAACGCTGCTTACTGGCTCGCTCCTCATGGCTTACTAAGCCTGCTTTCTTATAGCACCCAGTACCACTTGCCAAGAGTGGTACCATCCACAATGCAATGTGGCCCTCCCACATCAATCATTTATTAAGAAAATTACCCACTTGCTTTCAGGCCAATCTTATGGGAACATACATGGCTCCCTCTTCTAAGGTAACTCTAGCTTGTGTCAAGCTGACAAAATACTCAACCAGAACAGGTGATATCACTTATCACTGGATAAATGCAAATTAAACCCACAATGAGAGAGTGTCTGAGATCCATAGGTTGGCTGCTGTCAATAAAACAGACTAAAATCAAATTTTAAGAAAAATCCCAGAATTTAAGTATTTGTCAGGGTGTGAGAAAGATGAACACCTTGCTCATGGGAACATGAGAGGGTGTAGTTGCTAGGAGAACAGGACTGTATCTCAGAGCAAAACCAGAGTCATCATGGGGGTCTAGCAATTCCAGTTCTGGGTATATTTCCCAGAGAACTGGAAACATGGAGTGAGCAGATGTCTGTGTGTAGCAGCGTGGTTCACAACAGCCCAGAGTACAAGAAACCCAGTGGCCATTGACTGATGGAGGAGAAAGGAGGACTGCCCACGGAGGGCTACCCATGCAGGAGAGGGCTGCTCTCTCAAAAATGGAGGGAACTCACACATCCATCGGGATGACCCAGAAGATGTTCTACAGGATGAAACAAGCCAGTCACCAGAGACCCACGCTGCAGATACTACTTATGCGTTGCACCATAAGGACTCGAGTTCAGAGAGATGGTTGGGCCAAGTTCCCAGAGTCTGAGTAAGGGACATGCAGGATCGTTTAACAAAGATAAGAAACGAGCTGTGATAAGCCAGCCAGGCCTGTGCCCCGAATCCTCTGCGGCACGAACTATCACCGTCCCCTGAACAGCACTCTCACCATCATGGTTTCACTCACCATGAGGCCCTTACGAGAGCCAAGTGGATGTTGGATTAGACTCTTGAATCTCATGGTTAGCTAAATAAACCTCATTTCTTTATAATGTACCCAGCCTCAAATATTACATTATAACAATTACAACACTGACGAAGGCAACTTCATTTTACATAGCAGGTGCTGCTGTGTCAGTGAGAGGTCAGAGCAAGGCAGAAATGTGAATCTCGGTCCGGCATAGAAATCACCCCTGCTCCCAAACTGAAGCTCAGATCACATAAACATTTTACAGATGTTCATTGAATGAGTGAGTAAGGGAGACAGTCAGACCCGTGGAGAGCCATGGAAGATGACAGGGGATGATGTACACGGGTCCCTCACAGTGTCCAATGCCTGAATGAAAGGACAGAGGACTGCATCTAATGGTGGTCCTGAGCGGAAAATTCAAAGAATGATTGCAGGACAGTGGTGCCTCCTACCCTTTGCCCAGTCTCATTGTCATCAGAGTGGCTGGTTCAAGGATGGACAGATGGACATGTAGACACACACACGCACGCACGCACGTGCACCCACACTGTGCTTCTTTGAGAGTCTTTTTTAAAAATCCTAAAGAAAGAGTTCTTTCCCTACATGCTTTTTCGTGGTTGTTGGTTTGGGCTCTCAGTCCCCAGCCCATGCTGATTGGACACCCACAGTTACCCAGCACTGTGCTGAGCCCCAGGGCATGTCCGCAGGGGCCAAGAGGATGTGTTCCCAACTAAGAAAGTGTGGAAACTTAGGCTAGCGGGGGGGGGGGTCGGGGGGGAACACATGTTGATGAGTCTCCGGTTAAGCGGGAATGTGTTGGCAAGTCCACCGCACTGCTGGTGGACCTGTTTGGAGAGCATTTTAGAGAAGCTTCAGGGAGCTGGCTTCAGTTCAGACATCTTCCAGGAACACAGAAAACAGCCGCGTTTTCCTAATTATAGCAGGGGAACACTGTGATTACAGAGAAGCTATGTGAAAACAGAGCTGGCTGGTTTACATGCTCCATATCTCTGGCTTGGGTTTCTGTGACTTAGGTAAGGAGTTGGTGACACCAGTATGTGGCCAAGGAGGCCTTGCCTGGAACGTCTGTGTCCCCACACTCTGTTGAGACTGGGCTGACTGTAAGGCAGCTCAGATCAACCCCAGCATGTTTGGGCCTCTTCGAGGAAGCACTGACTCTTCAGAGACCCCTATGATGCTGTGGGCTTCCCCGGGCTTCTGGGCTGGACTGGCCTGCCCAAAGGCTGCCCGATCACTGTTCCCTTCTTGCAGCTCAGGGTTAAGGTCCTGGAGTCACAGCCTTGGTCATCTGGAATGTAACTTGAGTAGATAGTTTTTCTGGTTCTCTGTCTTGTGGGTGTCCATGCTCCTGTCTGTGCCACCTGGTTTGGGAATGAAAGGGCTGGACCCTGAACCCCATTTTCTACGTAATGGGGTATTTGTATGATTCAAGCCCCACAGAGGAAGGAAAGAAGGAAGCAAGGAGGGAGGAAAGGAAGACAAGGAGTAAGCATGAAGGAAAGGAGGGAGAGAGGGAAAGGGCAGGGGAAGAGGCCACGGAAGCCAGTAGTTAATGTAGGAAACCGACCAATGCGCTAGATCCTCGCTGGACACTGGCATTGCCCGCGCAGAGTCCCTTCGATTTTGCAAGGGCTTTAGAGACAGGGACCCAGTTTTCCCACGAGTCCTAGGGCTGCATATGGCGTAGGTACTCAGCCGCAGTCTCAGCGCTTCCTTGAACAAGCTGGTAAAACTCTGACACTAGCCATATCCCTCACAACAGACAGGTCTCCTGCGGGTCAGCTGGGGCAGTGAAACTGTGATATCACAAGGTTCGAATCTAGCTACATTTCATTTTGTTTTGTTTGGACAGGCTTTTGCTATGTAGAGCAGGCTAGTCTTGAACTCATACTCATCCTTCTGCCTCAGCCTCCCAAGTTCTGAGCCCTACGTGAGCCATGAGCCCTACAGCCAGCTTATCTATGTTTGGCTCCACAGACCACACCCTACTGCAGATCTTGGGTACAAGTGGGCCCTCCAGTGACCACACAGCCTCTGGTGGAGAGTGGCGTTTTGGCTCCCAGCCCTTCAGTATGGGGTGGAGTCAGGCACACTGACCCCTGACCCTTCTCTCTATTTTGCCAGGCACTGTGTGCTTTCAACGTATCATCTGGTTTTCACGCCTTCCCTCTACAGTTTGGAGTGGCTTTTGGTGTTTTGGATGCATCCTTGGGAGCTCAGAGAAGAAAGTGAGTTGCTCCCTCTTAGACAGCTGCTGAGGTCTGTAGGCTACAGCAAGCATAGCTTCCAGCCAGAGCCCATAGGCCCCTTGGGGCTTTGATCTCTGCTTACTCCCTCAGACCCGCTTGGTAGCCAAGGGTGGAGTGCAGAGTGGGGGCCCTCCCTCTCCTGAGTGTAGACCTGTCAGCTTTTCTTCGGTCTTTTCACCACAAGGCCAAGGTTGGGCCAGGTCCTAGGGCTCAGCTCAGGACAAGCATGCCAGTCTGCACCCGGTGCTTTTAGTTCCCTCCTTGCAGGGCAACGAGTGCTGTGGCCACGAAGCACGAGGAGCAGCTGGGCTGTGGTCTGCTGGCCCCTGTGCCCTGGCTAGCCATGCCAGTCTTTGCACTCCGCAGTTCTTATCACCTGCTGTTATGCTTGGCCCTAGAGTCCCTCTACAGGGCCCGGGGACTGCCCCTAGGACGGTCTTGTGCTTTCCAGTTTTGCCCCGCTGGAGCTGGAAGAGACCAGCCAAGGATGTGGTGGGAGGCAGGAGCCCACCTGGTGTTTGCTTGTATTGCTCACGGCTGTTTTATTTGCTCCCCATAGCAACCCAGGATGGTGTGTTCCTTTACAGATTTTTCTGGGTAAAACTGGGGCCCAGGACTGAAGCAGCCTGCTGAGGTCATACGAGAGGGGTTAGGGGTGCAGGTCTGGGGCTTGCCCTCAGAGTGACCAGCTGAGTTTAGCTGTTTTACAGCATAAGTGCTGAACAGGTATTGGTTTAGGGCTTGCTTATGAGAACTTACCACCCTGACCTTCACCTCTTCCAGGCAGCTCCAGGGTGGGAGGGAGCAGGGAGGAGCAGGGCTATCCTGGGGCAGGGAAATCCAGGCTGTGGGTTCTCCCATCTCTACCCAGCCTCAGCCTGAGTGGCTGCAAAATACAATCTTGCAATTAAAGGCAGGGTTCCTCAGGGACAGCAAGGCTGGACCCGCCTTTTTCAGCAAAAGTCTGGTGTGCAGTCAAGCCTCGTTGAAGTCCCCCCAGCTCTGCCCGGTCCCTGTCTTCTTTCTTCTTGTGGTAAGGGGCAGTCAAGCCAAATCCTAGAACAGTTCCTGATTAACTTCCCGGGGCTTCAGAAGGAGCAACACCAGCAAATGCTGGCTGTGTTTCAGAGGCTTCGCAAATGCTTTCTGTGCTCTGATTTGTGCTACCATGATTGTTCCCACCTGACAGCAAGTGGCAAAGACCAGTGGCCATGCTACATTACATTCTGTCACAGGTTAGCTGATATAGGGACTGTTGATTTCTTCCTCAAACAACCACTATGATGATGCAAGCAGGAAACAGACACCTAGGCAGTGGATCACAGGTCAAGGTTTGGGTGGAGAGGTAGAGGCTTGCCTGCACAGAACTAACCAATATGGAGGAAAGCAGACCATCCTCTGTACTTGTTCCATGGATTGAAGGGGCCTGTGCCAGAGGGAGACGTGAGGTAAGACTGGAGATACTGAGGACAGAAAATTTTGGTGTCCCTGACATAAAGGGAATGTCCCTATGTAGGCTAGTTGGAGCGGTTCCCAAATCTGAGTAGACAGGGTACTTGAGTGTGTTTGAGTCCCTATCGATAACCTCAGTTACTTATTACTGTCTGGGTACCTTCGCTTTCTCTCCTCCCTCCCTTCCTCTCCCCTACAGCCCTCCCTCTACCTCCTTGTGTCTATGTAAGTATATATGTATAAATGCTATGCAGTCATCCCTTGGTACCCATGGAGGATTGGGTCCAGAATTCTCCTTGAATTCTCCAAATCCAAAGATGCTCAAGACCTTTATAGAAAGTGACTTGGTATTTACCCTTAACCTACACTCTCCTGTACACCTCCAATCATTTCTGGGCAACTATGATAGCTGGTACAGTGTCAGAGCTGTGTGAATAGTTGCTATCTTGTATTGTTCTGGGAAAGAAGAGAAAAAGTTTGCACATGTTTAGAACAGACATGGAATATTCTCAACATGCAAATGGTTGAATCAGCAGATGTGGAATTTACAGATAGCAAAGATCTGACTGTGTGTACCTACTACTACATCTATCTATATTCTATCTATCTATTTATTTATCTATCTGTCTATCTATCATCTATCTACCTACCTACCTATCATCTGTCTGTCTATCTATCTATCTATCTATCTATCTATCTATCTATCTATCTATCTATCTATCTATAATACATCTATCATCTACCTACCTATCTTTCTGCCTACCTAGGAACATGTGTAATTCATCAAGTTCTCTGGTAATACATGTTCATATCACAACTTCCCTGGCTATCACAGTGTTATATGACCGGTTTAGTATCTTTTAAACATTTATGAAGGGAGGCTCACACGCTTTTCTTCCCAGAGGATTCCCTGGCATGTGCAGGGTCCTGCGCTGGGTCTGCGCTGCCTTGCTGGCATCTCACTTCATTCCCACAGCCCTGGATGTAGGTCCCACAATGACCCCAGTCTTACAGGTAAGCAGTCTGCGGCTCAGACGGGCAGAGTGGTGGCATGGTATGCTAATGCGTATTTTTCTACTGTTGCACTAAACTGTCCCTTTTCTTTACCTCCAGAGTCCTCTCCACAAGTAGGGCATGGATTCTCAAAGATGATGTGCTAGGAGAGACTGAACTAGACAGAAGTGGACATCCAGGTGGTGCCTAAAGGGGAACCAGGCATTGTTGAAGTCTAGGAGTCTCTGACTTTCAGGCCGGAGCTGTGCCTCTTGGTGTTGGTCCCTGAGCAACTCATGAAGTCCACAAAGGAATGAGATGGTGGCCTGGGAGGCCAGAGGCCCTGGAGTCAGGAGGTCATCACCCTGCCCTGCCCTGCCCTCAGTTTCTCACACCAACTAAGGGGTCACGGGGGCCGGGGGAGCTTTATGGCCGAGGGAATTTATGGCCAAGACAACAGTTTGTACTCCGAACTGCCTGGCCTGAGCCACCCATGGAGCACTTTAACACACACCCCTTCAGCCCCCAAATGGGGTTTCCAGCTGGAGCTCTGGGGCCCAGCCTTTGGCCAGAGCCTGAGATGGCCCCCTTTCCCATCTGTGCATGAACCTCATGGGGCTGCTTTGCTCCAGGAAACTCCCCACCCCATGAACTCCAGAAAAGAGGAAGAGCTGTGAAAGGACCCCTTGGTAGGGGACCCAACCCTGAGTAGAAACCAGGCTCCTTGCCACAAGAACTGGGGATCCTCACTGCTCCCCTTAAGGAGTCTTTCCATGGCTTGAGGTCCCTCAGCTCACGGACTGTCAACGCCTCCTTCCTTCTGAGTTAAGCTTCTAACTTGGCTCTCTGGTCTCTCAGCTCCAGCTACCCAGGTGCCCTCTGTACTTACACCTCTGCAGAGGTGGCATTGCCCAAGGCGTCCCTCCTCTCCCACCCCTCACTTTGTTCTCAGCAGTGGGAACTCCCTGGCACCCATCTCTCAAGTCAGAAATGTGGAGGCCTATTTGATGTTTCCCATCTCTCAGATACCAGGTTGCTAATACTTTGAAAACACTCATGAACCCAGAAACCTCTGCCAGTGGGGGTTGTCTCCCTTTGAAGCATGTATCAGGGCATGTTGTTCCCCAGTTTGTCCGATGTCTCTTTGTGGTGCCTAGGGTTTTCCTTCTCCAACTGGATGCTTGATAGAGCTAAATGGTAACAAGACTCTAGGCAAAAACGTTGACCCTCCTACAGGGCTAATAGAACTCAAATTCTCAAGGAAATAAATCAGTGTTTTAAAGTACACAGATCTATATATTCTGTGGAGCCATATGAAAACTCCCCAGAGTTTTGATAGGAGAGCAGGTGGATTGCATGGAGAGAGTTGCTTTGCTGGGTGCACACGTGTGCATGGCTCGGGAGCTCTCTGTACAAACAGGACACTAAGGTGTGGACATAGACTCATAGGCTTATTTTAAAGAATGGGCTTACATGTTTAGGAAGTTGGCAAGTTCAAAATCTGCAGGCCAGACTGGCAGGCTGTGCCCAGGGAAGAACTGACGGGACTCTGGAGGCAGAATCCCTTTATTCTGGAATAAAGGAGAATTCCTTTATTCACTGGGGACTGTGGATACTGCCTCCTCCCAGACTCTCTTCTAATGCCTTTTACTGATTGGATGAGGCTCATACACATGATGGAGGGCAATTAATTTTACTTCAAATCTATTTTTCTTTTCTTAAAATTTTTAATTTTTTTAAAAAGTTTTTCGAGATAGGGTTTCTCCATGTAACAGTTCCAGCTACCTTGGATCTTGCTTTGTAGATCAGGCTGGCCCCAAACTTACAGAGGTCTGCCTGCCTCCGCCTCCCTAGAACTGGAATTAAAGATGCATACAACCACCACCCAGCCAAATCTTCCTTCCTTCCGTCCTTCCTTCCTTCCTTCCTTCCTTCCTTCCTTTCTTTCTTTCTTTCTTTCTTTCTTTCTTTCTTTCTTTCTTTCTTTCTTTCTTTCTTTCTTTCTTTTTGAAACAGGGTTTCTCTGTGTAGATACGGCTGTCCTGGAACTCACTCTGTAGACCAGGCTGGCCTTGAACTCACAGAGATCCACCTGCCTCTACCTCTCTGAGTGCTGGGATTAAAGGCGGATACCACTATCGCCCTGCTCAAATCTATTTCTCTAAGTGCTAATTGTTATCAAAATAAAAAAAAAAGAAAAAGAAAGAAAGAAAAGGAAGGAAAGAAGGAAGGAAGAAAGGAAGAAAAAAGTCTTCATTGCAAATTTGGACTGGTATTGGACCAAATATCTTAGTTCTGTGTTCTTGCCAAATTAATCCATGAAATTAACCATTCCACTATATGTGTCTTTTTGTGTATAGGGAATGTGATTCCTGAATGGCTGTGTGGAGGACTGGTCTTATGGAGAGTATGCTGACATGAGCATAGATTGATGGATGATGGGTAGATAAATCCTGGAACAACTGGTTGATTGAGTAGGTAGGTAAATAAGTTGATTGTAGATATGTGTATGGGTAGGTGATTGGTTGGTCAGTAAAAGTGGGAGTAGGTGGACCCCTGACTAAGTGGTGGGATGGGCAGTAAGTTCCCTGTTGTCATGAGACCTGCAGTTGGATGAAGGGTTGATGACTGCCTATTTCCATGGCTGGTGGGTGGCTGGGGGACCATTTATCTGAGTGGAGCAATGGACAGTTGGATACCCGTGCATAATATGTAGACAGAAGCAATGGAAGGCTGAGTGAACGAGCAGCTGAGTGGGGGATTGGATGCATTGGGCATCCATAGATCTCTTTGAGAAAATGCTAAGCTGGGGAATCAAGTCAGCAAAGATTTCTTTGTGAGAAGACCTGGCAGATGAAAAGGAGCATACCATGCACTGTGTGTGTGGTTCATACCACTTCCTCAGTTTCTCTCATTGTGTCCTTATCTCCCCACCCATCTGCTAGGGTGCTGTGTGGCCATAGTTAGTTAGTTGTGCAGGCAAGTGCTTGCCCTGGTTCCACTAAGTTCTCAGGTGTCTGTTTTCTGTGTTCTGCCTTTCTTCTCCTTCCTTGTATTTGAGAGGTAGAGTTTGCTCCTTGTTAGTATAGTGTTAAAAAAAAGAAAAAAAAAGAGAGAGGTAGAGTTTGCAATGTAAAGGTCTCCTTGTACACCAGCCAAGTTTGGTGTGTGTGTGTGTGTGTTGTATATGTTCACATGTGTTTGTCTTGTACATGTCTATGTGTACAATCACTTATGGTTGTCAGAGGTCAGTATTGGGTGTTTCTCTCAACTCCCCCATATTTTATTGATTGATTATATGTATTTACTTGTGTGAGTACGGGTGTGCATGTGCCAGGGCACATAAGTGGAGGACAGGGGACAACTTCAGGAGTCAGTTCTCTCTTTATACTATGGATTCCTGGAATCAGACTCAAGTCATCGGGCTTATACAACAAATAATTTTATCTGCAGAGTCATCTCATAGGCCCCACTTTTTCTTTATTATTATTTTTTATGCGCATTGACTGGTGTTTTGCCTGCATGTGTTTCTGTGTGAGGATGACAGATCCCATGGCACTGGAGCTACGAACAGTTGTAAGCCATCATATGGGTCTTGGGAACTGAACCCGGGTCCTCTGGAATAGCAGTCAACGCTCTTAACCACTGAGTCATCTCTCCAGCCCCCCCCCGCACTTTTTTCTATTTATTTATTTATATTATTTTTATTTTTTTTCACACTATTTTTTTCTAAGACAGGATCTCTTGCTGAACTCCGAGCTGGCCAGTTTGGTTAGACTGACTAGCCAGCACGCCGCAGGGACCCTCCTGTTGCTGCAGCTCCAGCGCTAAGATTTTTGTGGGGGTCAGAACCTGGGTTTTCATGGTGTACGGTGACCACTTTACTGACTGAGCCCTCTCCCCAGCCCCCCTAGCTCCTTTTTAATATGACATCCCTGGCATTGCTGATACCCCCTTTCCAACCCCAGCCCCATACTTCAGCAAAGAGTCTCCTTCAATTTCTCTCATCCCAGAAGGGACACCCCTGGCTGAATTTCTGGCTCCAACTGGGATAATTTCTTAGTCCTCAAGGGACCAAAGACAACATCTGGCCTGGCTACCGATTCTCCTTGAATCTTCTCATGACATTCAAACATAATGAGAAACACATTTGCACTCTTTGGCTGTAGCAACACTTTCTCCCTGAGAGATGTGAATATGAGAGGCCTACGAGGCCACACACATGCACACACACGCACATGCACACACATGCACTCACACACACACGCACACACACTCACACACACACACGCACACACATGCACACTCACACACACTCACACATGCACACACACTCTCACACACA